>SCLH01001937.1:34369-57383 GCA_004367855.1 Oikopleura vanhoeffeni | reverse complement strand
GCGTACTCAAATGGGTACACTAGACACCGACTCATTGGCTCCACGCCCCGCAAAATACCATGCCTATGACGTCATTTGGTCTAGTTTTTTCGAAGTCCTTTTTGGCGACCATTAATGAATCCAAGTTTTAGACTGACATGAAAGAGCCTAAAAAGTTTACTCGAGTTGTTATTCTTTCCGTTAGTGCTATTGTAGCAATGATGATTCCAGTTGCATTCACAGGTTATTTCTTTCATGCTGGAAACGTCTCTCCAAATATCCTCAAGCAGTTGAATGAAGAAGCTTATTTGACAATTATTGCAAATATTTTATTAACAAGTCATCTTTTATTTGCATTTGTAATTATACAAAATCCAATAGCTTTAAGGTTTGAAATACCATTTGGAGTTACTACTTTTGGTTTGAAACGAGTTCTTATCAGATCTGCTGTTTCCTGCACAAGTAAGTCAATTATTGACAAATCAAGCATTGACAAAAAGAATAGCTAATTGATACCGAATAATTGGTTCCATTTTATTGCGTAGATTTCAAAAATATTTCGAAAACGTAATTTTCGAGAGAATTTCTCTTACAATCCGTGAGGCTGATTAGTCAAAAAATGAATCAATCACAATTTCGATATCAATAAATGTTCTCCGTAAACAAATTATATAGAAGATGATCCGTGTGCCTGTTTTCTCACTCACTCGTCATAACTGTGACGTCAGCAAAGATCACAGCCAATCAAATCACACGATTGTCAACTTAATTGAAGAATCGTGTGATTTGATCGGTCACAGTTATCACGTGTGAGTGAAAAAGCAGGCCGAAGTAAAATCTTCGAAATAGACTATTTACTGAATTTAATATTTAGTCAACTTATTTCTTCCAGAAATTGACCTTGAAAAATTGCGCATATCAAAAAACCCTGATTTTTTGTACTGACGTGAATAAAATCATTGCCATAATAGTACCTGCAAACCAAACCGAAAAAATTTCATGATGAAAAACCATTCACTAAATTTTTAATTTTCAGTTATCTTCATCGGAGCAACTTGTCCAAAATTTGACTTCATTTTATCTCTGATCGGTGGAACGACGGTAACCCTCAACACATTTATATTTCCGTCGTTATTTTACATCTGGTAAGAAGAATACAATTAATTTGATTAACTCTGTTTAAATTTTTGTGTATGAATACACTCCTAGATACGTAACCTTTACGAGGCCACTATTTTTCAACTTAAGGGTATCCCGGTTCCTACACTTCTCTGCACGTTATTATGCCATAAAAATGCACCAAATCAATGGTTTATGTCTTGAACGCCATAAAACAACCCAAATGACAATACAAAATTTTCGAAAATTTTTGCGTTTTTCGAGTTTTTTCTAAGTATTTGTTCTCAAAATTATGTTCAAAAATAACGTTGTGTCAATTTGACCACTAAGACTTCAAAATTTAAGACTCTTCAGTGTTCTTCAGCTTTCTTTGAGCCTACTTTGGAAAAAATCGAAGCACTTTTTTTCCGAAAATTTTTCACGTGACCTTGAAAAATTCATATTTGAGATTGGGGTCGAAATTCAAAAAAAACGCTTCCACAGAAGTTTTATATTGTTTTGAGCTTCCTTGTGCAAAAATTTGAATGAATTTTGAAATATAACTTCGGAGGAGATAGAATTTTCGATGGAAAATGTCAAAAAAAACGATGGTCTATGCATATTCTAGAAAAACTAAAGCACTTATCGACAAAAACGCTTCCACAGAAATTTTTTATACTTATATGCAGGTTATGTTAAAATTAAGTTTATTTAAAAATATAACTTCAGAGAGATAGAATTTCATTTTGGCTTGGTCTCCTGTTTCGCTAATGTGTCTGGGGTGTATTCATAGCAAAAAAGTTTTGACACATGTTTTTTCCAAGATAAAGGCTAGTTTTACAAACTGGCTAATCTGAATAATATCCTTGAAGCCGTTTGGCTAATATTTTTTAATCCGAGAATATGTCAAATTAGGGACCGGGATACCCTTAATTTTGAAAAAATCGAAAAAACGGAAAAATTTCGAAATACACATGCTTCGTAAAAAGTTTCGTTTGTAAACAACTATGTTACAAAAGCAAGTTAAATCTACAAAAATAAAATTAATTATAAAATGTTTTATCTCTCATCCTTTGATTACAAACAAGCTGACACTAAACGTGGGAGATCGGGCGATAATATGACAGATATGAATTAATAAAGGCGACTAAAAAATACACTTTTTATCAATAGAAAGAGAGATTAAGCCAACTTATAATTCCTGAATGTCTTCTAAATTACCCACTTATCGTAAAATAGTGGGTTTAATAGTTAACGCCCATAACTCAGCGAGTCTGTATCCACACTCATATATATCGAAAATGATGCCTAGGTGGCCTTTTTATCAGGCGTCATAACTTTGAGAAAGTGACCAATGAAATCGCGGAATTCTTAAATTAAGTCTACAATCCAGTGATGTGATTGGACACTGGCTCAAAGTTATGACGCCTGATAAAAAAGGCCACCTAGGCATAATTTTTGAAATATGTTATAAATCATCATGATTTAATCATGCATACACCGCGTGAGTTTCAAGTGGTGTCGAGACAAAATGCGATCGATGCACTAAATCCGATACAGTCAATTTCAGAGTCCGATTAGGCTCTATCTTGCAAATTGGAAAATATAGAGAACTTCTGACTGGATCAAATGATACAGTTCTTCAAAAAAAACGGATGAAAAATATATTCTAGCCTAATGCCATCTTTTAACGAATAATTTTTGTCTCGAGGCCACTTGAAACTCAGACGATCATTTATGATATACATAAAAATATACATATAAATGATATGATATCAAAGTGTGCTCCAAATAGATTCAAGATAATTACTTTGAATATTCAGTGAGCTAAAAATAATTTTAATCGTATGGCATAAGACTTATGCCTTTAATTTGAGAAATCAAGGTTTTTTCAAAAATTCATCCAGATGCATTCCGTCGAATTTCAATCCGAGTCTAGCGATAAAAAAATTAGGTTGATAGCATAATTACTTTATGGGGAATCGGTACCGAAAGTTTCAGTTCACCGCCATCTAGCGAGAGAAAAGATCTTCGTAGAGCTACGAGACCAGGACTTATATTTTCTAGACCAATTTAGTTATACATCCAATTGTTAGCCAAAAATGTTTAACACCGCCTTTAAAAATAATAATTAAATTGTATTCGAAATATTTGCACAAAGTTTTAAAATTATCAATGTTTTTTTTTATTTTTAGCCTCATTCGAAAACACAGCAAGAAAGATCCTATAATTGATGAGGGCGGATACAATGTAGAAATTCCAATCTGGGAATATGCAATTCATTTGTAAGTCTAGCAGCTAATATTGTTTTAAATTTCTACTAACTCTGGTAGGACCGAAATATTAAATGGCCCGTACGGTTCTGTGAAACCGTATCTCATAAATTCCCAACATGGTATTTCTTCAAAAGTTCTTTCAAAATTCTCCAAGTGCGAAAGAAACTAAAATTTTAATGATCAAAACATTTAAGATATCAAGGGTGCGGTGAAAGGTAATATTTTGCTGGCCCATCAGCGCACTTCAAAATTACTTTTAATCAAATTCGAAAAATTCCGTCGTTGCCAACAGACGGGTTTACAATCGAGAGTAGTGCATTTTAAATTTTTTGTCGAATATTGTAGTGTCAATCAGTTTGTGTTCACCGGAAAAATTGTCCCATCATCTTTTTATGGTAACGCGAATGTAAATGATATGTTTTTAGTTCTATAATGTCAATTGGTGTTATTTTTGGTACTTTGTCGACAGTTGAAACATTGGGTGATGTTATTAAAAATGGTGCTAACTTTGTGCCCCCATGCTATGTCGACTCAAATCCTGATCTAGGAAATGTCAGTCATTAGTGCCACTTTTAATCAGCAAAAATTTCCATCAAATTTTATGTACTGTACATGTTTATTTTCAAAATTTTTCTTCAATTTCTGCCCGAATACATATTTATTGAATTATTTTTAATGTAATATTTAAACTAAGGAAGGAACGGAAAAACTTTTTTTGTGAAACATTCCTTGATTTATTTTTAAATTGTTAATAGACAAATTCAAAATCGGCTTTTGATTTTTAAGCAATGGCTGATAATTACTGCCAAAAAACTTGTACTGAACGCAATGTTTTTTATATGCTTAATAGCGTGTCCGAAGTCAGATCAACTGTGATTGCTTTTTCTGTCGTAATGACACAAAATTACCACCAAACGACAGATAATTTGATAACGAAGAAAAATTTTTGCCACTTGGTGGCGAAATTCAAATTTTAAATTACTTTTGCGCTCTAGCGCCGGATCCGGTGACTGCTTACAATTTAACAATAATTCAAAGAATGTTCAGCAGAAAAAATTTCAAAAATTCAATCAACGTATAACAGAAATCAAGTAATAAACCCCATTTTTTCTATGGTTAATGTTTTTAGGACCCTTTAATTTTGCTTTTTTTGAAAATGTTTTTTTTAATTTCAAATATCACACAACAAATATCGGGTTTAAAAGAATTTATTCTTAAGTAATTTTTCATTTCCATTATTTCATTGTTGTATAACTCGAATTTGAAATTAGTTTTTGTAAATACATTTAGAAAATGAATTCTCATATTTGGAAACGTTTTCCTGATCATACCTTCATAAAAAGCAGAGAATTTCCAATTTAATCGCGTTCAAATCAAAAATATCAAAAAAAATATGTTTCTATCCCTATAAATTATACGGTATAATCATAAGTTGCAAAAAGTAATGCTTAAAATTTTCCTGCGAATAACTTGAAAAACTAAATTGAATTATTTTTGACATCACAGATGTATTTATTAGAGAGCACGGCAGTGGGAAAATAAATGATCTAAACAACCTAATAAAGCACCCATGTGTACGTATGGGAGAACAGAAGAGAGATTTAGTTGTCAGCAGGATTGTTTTCTGTCGTAGATGAAACACCATCAGATGTACCTAAATAAAAAATTAAAAAATAAACTTGAGTTATGAACATTTTTGGAAAATAATTCCTAGAGGACTACTAATAATGTATGTGTAAATTTAATTATGATTTTTTTAAATTTGTCTCCTAATTTAGTCGAGGAGGCTGTTTCCCGCATTTAAAAAGTGTTTTTGTAAGATTTCTAAAAGATGATTTCTAATTGACGTTCGAGCTGTCGCATAAAAAATAATAATAAAATATTTGCTCGACTGCTGTATTTTCATGACTTTTAAATCATTTTTTAAACTTTGCCAAAAACTCAAAAATATGTTTTTCTTTCCCTGAGAAATTAATTATAATGATTTCTTGTCTATCATTTTCGAAAATTTAATTTTTGTTAGACCGGAAGTAAATTTTTTCAAATTTCCTAAAACAATTACAGTATTGAAATAAATCTAAAGTAGCTTCAAAATAATGATTTTGCTCTTCTGAACAGAAAGTTTGGGGTTATCCTACGTATAGCTTCAATAATTGAATTCGAAAAATTCTTTACGAAAATAAAACTTCTAAAATTCCAACTTTGTAAATTTATTTAAATCTGAAATTCTAAATAAAGTCAAAATAAAATGCGGGGAAAACCTTGTGACATCTTCAAATGACAAATAACTTGATCGATACACTATAAGTTATACTCTATAACTTATAGTCTATAAGTTTATGGCGTAATTTGATTTTGAATAATTAAATATTTCATTTTTTGAAAAAATCTAAATTTTATAAAATATAATTGAAAAAAGTTTTATATTTGTATATCGCTATTTTATAAAATTACCTGGTACAGAATGATCATTTTCTGCGTTATCTCCAAAAAAGTGGAATCTCGCAGTGGACTGATTAATTTGTGGCGCTGGCGAAACTAGCGCTTGATTCCCCTCGTGATGAGTTCTTCCACCAATGAGCGTCGGGGTTCTGGGCACACAACCATCTTCGTCATCATTATTTCCCATAATTATGCCTGGAGTGGTAGGAATTCTCATCGGCTGAAGAGCGCGCTGGGTATTTTGGGGCAATCTTTCGAGGGGTGGAGGAATTGCACGATTTAACGAGTCTATTTACGGCTTTTGAAAAAAAAATAAGATTTATAAAATGATTAAAGAATTACTGTCGTATTTGTCTAAGAGGACAGAAAAATTTTTGTCGTTTTGTCCACCTGAAAACGTGTCGTTTTGGGGTTTCCAAATACGAGAAGCCGTGAAGAAGCCAAGGCTTCCTAAAACCCACCTCAGCAGCTTCCAGTACTAATAGCTCAGAAGTGCAGAAAAAATAATCGAAAAATCAAATTTGGCTACATTATTATGGGTATTTTTTTTCACTTCAATTTTTTGTTTCTTTCTACAATTTTAACGCCCCGTTTTGTCCTCTTAGGCGTACGTACTTTTCTAAAATGGCCAAAAATCGCCAAATTCTTGTCGTTTTGTCCTCTTAGACAAATACGACAGTATAAACACTTCGGCCGATTTGATTTTCCAAAAAATAGGGCAAAATGATATTATTTTTCGTCTTTTGCCGATTTTGAAAAATGATTGGCAACTTTGAAACACGTCGGCCTTTTTTAGTTTAAAAATGAGACGAGAATGATTTTAATTTCGATCTTTGATCAATTTAATTTTGTTTTACAACTTTTGGTTGTTCGTGATGTGATAATATTAATATTTTTTATTGTTATGTAAATATATTTAGAATTCTTATGAAGAACCTAAAAATTCGAAATATATTTACATAACAATAAAAAATATTATTTTGATCAATTTGAAATTATTTTGAAAATTTGATAGAAAAATTATAAACCCGATTTGATTTTCGAAAAAGAGAAGACAATCATATTAATTTCGGTCTTTGATGGGTTAAAAAACTTTTCACATTCGAGTAATTCGCTGGTTTGACAGTATTTTCAAAGTCAGATATAAATATTATTATGTTTCGGCCATAGGAAAAAAGAAGACATTGATTTCAATTTCAGTTTTTGGAAAATTAGAGGCGATTAAAAAAACTATTTACGATTTAATGAGTTTTAAGAAAACTATTCACATTTGGGTATTACGCTTATTTGGTGCTATTTTCAATGTCAGATTTTTTTTAATTTCACAAGCCGTGCCTGGTGCAGGTTGATGTTCTTCAATTTCTGGAAGTTCTTGATCAGCTTGATCTAAAAGTGGTTCGTCAAGTTCTTCTTCTTCGTCTGTTTGAACTGGATAAACGTCAATTTCTGGCACATCAACATCAGCAACCATACAATCTTCAGCCATCTAAAAAAGTGAATTAAATAAAAGTAGAGTTGGTACGGTAGGAAAGGTTTAATTAATTAAAAAAGGGGAAAACCAGGAATTGTTTCGAATCTGTTAAAAATCTGGGTGAAAAATTTGAAATTAAAAATTCACAAAAAAAGTTATCGGCCAGAATAATGAAAAATCAAGGTAAAAATATCAATCGTATTATAATTTGTCATAGGCACAGTTTTTTTAAAGACTATGAATGGTCGGTGAAACCGGCAGCAATACATACGTTTTTTGGGAGATTTTGGGCCATGTTATAACTTCTCAAGCTATGTGGCACTGCAGAGCCGTTTTTCGATTTCGGGTTTTTAAGGGGGTAGGTCACCTACCGTAGGTGTCGTAATTTTTTGAGGCCTTTAAAGAAATTGACCCAAGGAATCTTATGGTGGCAATTATTTTTTTCGAAACAATCTAGAACCAAATAATAGAAATTTTCAAAATTAGAAATTTTTTTGCTTTAACCCGCATAAAACCGTATTCACCATGATATGAACATTTTTTATTGGTGAATATGACCTGCCAAAAACGATGCATGACATTAAAATTATCGGAAATGTCTTAATCGAATTCTAGAAATTTCAATTATTTTTAAGCAAATTATAGGCAAAAATGTTAAACCTAATTATCGAATTTGACGCTGAATTGGTTCAAAATTTCGATCGCCTGTACAGCAGATTTATTGATCAGTGAATCTCAGCTTCAATTGGTGGCACTTTGTCCGACAGACGAACTTTTTTTTTTCGAATTTCATTTGCGGTTCACTTAAAATCAAATTTTTAAAATTCTAGCAAAAAATTTTAATGTACGGTAATTTTTTATGCCCGTAATTTTTATGTTTTTTTTCAGAAAAGGATAATTCCAGTAAAACGCAAAGTGGCAGGTACAGTAGAGTGCGAATAAACGGACCGGTTGGTAGAATGAGTTTCGGTCAAAAAGTCTTACTAGCGTGCGTTAAAACAGGCAGTTTGACAGTGCAAATTGCCCTTTGAACGTAACGCACAGTTTGAATTGCCGAACTGTCGATTTTAATGTACATAGTATGAGAATTATTCTCCAAACACGTTCTACCAACCTGTTCGTTTAAGGGGATATGCCGCATATACCGTATGCGACGGTACCGTATGCGACTCTGATTGAAATATTCTCGATGAATTATATTGAAAACTTTAGTCAAGAGCCATGAGAAAAACCGAAAATACTCATTTGTAGATCTATCCTTAAACTTGCGACGACTCAGTAGATCAAAAATTGTTTTTGACATTCACACTTGTTGTTACAGTATTTTTTACAAGAGGACATTACCGTAACTTGTTAATTTATCTCTTCCTAGGCGCTATATCGAAATTAGCTCAAATTTCCACAGAAGACGTAACGATGGCATGCCAAAATTTAAGCGCGAGCTTTTTTTTGATCGATGACTAACCAATTCTAGAACGGTAAATAACAGACGTTTTTTGCTATTTCAGACTTTAAAAATCTATCTCCTCCGCGGATAAATGTTCAAATGGCTCAAATTTTTATTAAGTAGTCCTCTTAACATTATTAAGGTCGCTTTTTTTTCGGTTGCTCCACCAATGATTTCGACTGGGGAAGAACTAGACAAGATAGCGACAAATAGTTTTCTTGCACAGTGAAACCTTGGAAAAAAATATGCCGTAGAAAATTTTTTTGGCTTCCTAGGTTGATCACGTGACCGGAAATCAGTCATCGGAAATTGCTCCAAATGACCGAAAACCGTTTTCTTTTTTGGCGAATTAACCGGTGAACCGGTAATCATCGAGAAAAGAATCCTGCGTCAAATTCGTTTAAGATTTAAGATGCAAAAAACCGTTTGTCGGCTATCTAAGTCTAGTTCTCTCAGAACAGATACCCTTAAGGTGGAGCAACCCGAAAAAAAAAGGCACCTAAGGGTTCGCAGATTTTGACAGTTTACGAAGCTATTTTTGGTAAACTAGCAGAGCTGATACCCAAAACTTTTTTTATAAAGAAAACTCTTCAACCAAGTGTTTGTAATTTAACAGTAATCTGATACAATCCCACATACGCTACACCTAGGCTTTAAAACCCCGTTAAAAACACTCAGAATGAATTTTCTCGTTCAATTTTCACCATTTTTCATTATTTTTTGTCTCAGGCTCCAAAGAACTCCTCACACATATGCAAAAAGCACCCTTTCATCAGAATTTAGCTTTTGGCGGCCAAAAAACGAAACTGAAATCATTGATTAATTATGTTTTGATGAGTGCGCTTTTTTGTTTCTTTTGAAGCCCACCGATTAAAATTGCACCGAAATCCTTAAAAGTGTTTGTTTACGGAAAAATATTTTGAAGCATTTGTCATTTTTTTTTGGTTTCTAAATTTTGTCAAAATTAAATAAAATGAAAAGTTCATGGCTCCCAAGAGACGACGATAAATAAACTCTTTAATGGATTGTCAACAAGTCTTGTGCTTTTCAGATGCAGTATAAGCCGAAACTATATCTCTAACTGGTGGAGAGAAATTTATCTTATTGCCTGGCTACAAACTAAGCATTTCAAAATTTGGCTAAAAATGAAAGTTGACATGGCCCCTGAGACGCATAAATATTCAAAAAAACTCTATTGATTCAAACAAGTTTTGTGCTTGTGCAGTTTTTACTGTATCTCTCAACTGGTGGAGGAATACTTTTGCTGAGCTCCAATGACCATTCAAAATTACTTTTTGTTTTTTCGTGTTTGTCGCCAAAGAATTTGAGTTAAGCATAAGCATTATGCGTAGGCTTCTTTCGAGCCTGACACAAAAAATAATGAAAAATGGTGAAATTGAAGGAGAAGATACATATTGATTGATTTTTTAGAGGCTTTTTAAAAGCGTAGATGGGATTGTATCAGATTACTGTTAAATTTTAATCACCGTAAGAGTTGTTTCAAGATGCAAAGTTTTGGATTCAGCTCTGCTGGTTTACCCAAAAATAGCTTCGTAAAAGGTCAAAATCAGCGACACCCACACCCTTAAGGGGTGGTCATGTCTGATTTAATAAAGGCCTTAGAGGCATTAAAAATGCTCCAAATTGATACGGGGTGATAATTAAGTGTACTAAGAACCCAATCTCAAAAATTTTTTCGAAATTTTCGCATTTTTTCTAAGGTAATTTTTTTTTAGGTTAACCCACCTGGTCATGACGATTACGGGAAAACCATAGCTGATATCGAGAAATGGTTTTTTGCATTCAACTGTCACTAAAAAAGCTCATAGAGAAATTTTATCAAGTCGATTTGACATCCGGTTCACCGGATATAAACGGAAAGTCATTTTTTGGTAGGTTCGAATCTCGGTGGGCCCATTTTTTTTTCTTCAAATCAGCCGAAAGCTTAATTTTTACGTTTGTCGTTCTATATCACGATTATCTAAACATTAACTGCTTGAACTATAATTTTGATGAATCCTAGAAGAAAAAACGAGATTCCATTTTTTTTCTCAAAATTTATACCGAAAATGCTTATAATATGATCTCCGGTATACCGGTGAACCGGTTGTCCGATAAAAAAGGAAAAATTTCTCCATTTAGCTTTTTTAGTTGGCAGTTGAATGAAAAAACCGTTTCTCGATATCACCTATGTTTTCGCGTGATCGTCATGACTAGGGTGGGTTAACCTAAAAAAAATTACCTAAGTATTTTTTAAAAGATGAAGTTAAAAATAAGGTTTGCTCGAATTTGACCGCTAAAACTTCAAATATCGACTTGACGTAAGCCAACTTTTCTTCAGTGTTTTCCGAGCTTTCTTTGAGCCTACTTTCGAAAAAATCGAAGCACATTTTTGTTTGGGGTCAAAATTTGACAAAAACGCTGCTACAAGTTTCTGTTGGTTTAGAGCTAGCTTTTGCAAAAATTTGAGTAAATTTTGAAATTAACCTAGGAGAGATAGATTTTCCGATGAAAAAATCCAAAAACCGGTATTTTGGACCGGTTTTTACATATTCTAGATTAAATATAGCACTTATCAACAAAAGCGCTCTACAAAGTTTTGTATACTAATTATACAGGTTATGTTAAATTTGAACATATTTCGATATATATGGTGTCGGAGGAGATAGATTTTGAAATTTCGCGAAGTGACCTCCTGTTACGACTATGTGACGATTGGTGTAGTCATCAAAATCTGAGTTTGACCTTCGATTTCACAAGATAAAGGCTAGTCTACAAATTGGCATTTTGGAATTATTGCTCAAGCTTCAGATTTTCCTAAACTAGCTCCGCAACATTATTACCCCCTTAAGAGATAAACGCGAGCTTTTCTCAAATTGCTTGTTAGAATCAGAAATATGATTTTTTGGTCAATTTCCGGAAAAAATGTCAGCGTGAATGAGACTGAAAATACCACTGAAATCAAGCTTACAATTTTCTGATCAAAAAATGTTCTTATGGGATATCGAAATTTTCTACCTAAATGCGTCAAATAAGCGATATGTTTGAAACTACAAAAATACTTAGAAAAAAAATCTGAAAAAGCGAAAAAAAGTTCGAAAATTTCGATTTTTTTTTCACTTGGCTTGTTTTGCACCTTAAAAACATTGGCAATCGATTTAAGGGGGTGTGCATGTCTGATTTGCAATTTGGAAAAATTTCCTGTCTAATGTAATCGCGAGATCAAGGATAGATCTTTCATATGTATTGATGAGAAATGTTTAGCCGTAGCAAGCCTCCAAAACGTCAGAAATCACTCACACCACCCCCTTAATGAAACTTTTTTTCAACTACTAGTGTCATATTTATCAATATGATTTTTTTTGGTCAATAATTGTTTTCTAGACTCAAGTTGATTAATTAATATCACTTTTCGACGAATAATTTGTTTAAAATCAAAATCTCAAATCGTACCTCGTTTTCATCATTATTGAGCTCATTTTCTTCTGTTTGTTCAATAACTTCAGTATCCTCAATCATTTCATTTTCAGCTTGGTCTGATTTTGTTCTTTTTGTCTCACTTTTGAGCTCTTCTTGGCTGGCTGGTTCTCTAGCTCGTTTAGCTTGGCGAACTGGAGTCGGATTAGCCTGGACTGGATTGGCTGGAGCCGGATTGGATAATACCATATCTAAAGCTCCATCTTCGGGCAGTTGATCAGCATCGAAAACAGTAGTTGATGACGTAGGTTGGGCTAAAAATTATGTTGTAGGTTACCAAATATGGAAATGTTTAAGATAAAAAAAATATCTTTGGCAGAACGCGATTCGTAAAAAATTATCTCCTCCGACGTAGTTTAAATTAAATTGAAGACCTCTTTCGATATCTGTTTGTTTACTCTGAAAAAGTTGTTTCGTAACATGATCAACCTTCATTTCAAATGGTCAAGTTCTCGGTGAAATAGTTGAGAAACGAAGAAAAAGTAAAATAACGTAGGTTTTCGCCAAATTTTGTCCGTTATTTTCTGCTCTTCAGTCAAAAGACGGTAACTTTAAGACCTTCCAAACAAAAGATTGTGTTTTTTGCATTTTAAAGTATTATATTTCTGTTAAGACTCATTTTATAGGGGTAATTCTGAATTATTCAAAATTATAATAATTTTATTGTCCATTTATAAATCAGATTGCGCTATAAATTATAGCCTATAATTTATAGGGGAATCAGAAAATGATTATCAGATACAATATAAAAAATTGACAAACAAATAATAATGCTCTTGATCAACTGCGTATGTTCGCTATAAAATTGGTTGAAATGCTTTGATAATATAAGTATATTATGTCTGTGGCGGACGTTCGTCTAAGCTGACGTTTTAGTGTCCCTTTGCGGTTTTTGGATGAAAAACAATGGTTTTTATTTCTACAACAATTCTCGTGCCACGATGCGGACAATTTCTCTTATATCAAAAACCATTATAATTTTGGGGCTTATTTTTTTAAGAGTTCGTTTAATTACATATTTCTAGGCGTATCCCTGCTCCTAATTTGACATATTCTCGATAAAATTAGCCGAAAGGGGTTCGAGGATATAATTCAGATTAGCCAGTTTGTAGAACTAGCCTTCAACTTGCGAAAAAAATTTGCCAAAACTTTTGCATGAATACACTCCCAGACACATTAAGCGAAACAAGGAGACCTAAGCCAAAACCTGAAATTCTACTCCTCTGAGGTTATATTTTGAAAATAAACCTAAATTTTAACATAACTGTATAATTAGTATACAAAAACTTTACAGTGGCGTTTTTGTCGATAAGTGCTATATTTTTCTAGAACATGCAAAAACCACCGTTTTTGGACATTACGCCTCGAAAATCCTACTCCTGCCAGGTTAAATTTGCAAATTAGCTCAAAATTTTGCAAAAGCTAGTTCAGAACAAATAGAAACTGTTACAATGGCGTTTTTTTGCAATTCGCCCAAACTCAAAATATGATTTTTAAAGGTCACGTGAAAAATTTCCGAAAAAAAAGTGCTTCGATTTTTTCGAAAGTAGCTCAAAGAAAGCTGAGGAACACTGAAGAGAAATTGGCTTACGCATGACGAAATTTTGAAGTTTTAGTGGTCAAATTTGAACAAACGTTATTTTTTGAACATAATTTTGAGAAAATACTTAGAAAAAAACGAAAAAAACGCAAAATTTTCGAAAATTTTTTGTTGTCATTTGGGTTGTTTTATGCGTTCAAAACATAAACAATTGATTTGGTGCATTTTCATGACATAATAACTGCAGAAAATGTAGGAGCAGGGATACCCTTAAGTATTTTTTTTTCATTTAAAAAAAATACGACAGATGTAAAACGTAAGCTTAGACGCACGTCAGCCAAAGACAATTTTGAAAAGATAAAAAACTCACCCTGTATTTCAGGAGCGACTTGCGAGGAAGAAACAGTTTGAGATGACTCTTGTTCCATTTGTGTAGTCTGAGTGGCTGGCTGACTTGTCTGGGAGATAGGTAAAATCGTCTGAGATGATGTCACTGTTGCTGACGATGTAGCTGGCGCAATTTGAACTAGTGGGGTGACGGCGGCCTCTTCCGTTACTCGTGTAGGGGCAACGGTACCGATAACTCGGCCTGGCGGCTTTGGTGTTTCGCGCTTTTGGGGGTTAACTTCGGCTACATTTTTTGATTCAGCTGAAATGATAGTTCAATAAGTTTCTTTTACGATTGGGGACATTTAATGAAAAATTTTTTATTATATTGGGGCATTCTTCAGATTTTTGGCGTACTTTTTATTAAAAAAATTGGCGTCGACAAAAATCAATACCGCAAAAAAGGAGTATCACTGATACTGTATCAGGTGTAGCTTTTTTTGAAGTAACCATCGACATTCGGTATTATAGCGCCGAAACCATATTATGTATCAGCAAATGGTTTTTTGCAACGTGTAGCCAACTAAATTTCTAATATTGGAAACTTTTTGTTTTTTCCAAGTCAACCGGTTCACCGGTAATTGATCTTTTTTGTCTATTTTTAACAAATTGAATGTATTTATGATAATAATTGGCCTTTATGTGGTAATGAATCAACAGAAACAGTCAAAGAAAACAGATTTCTAGTGATTTACTTGAAAAAAAATATTGAAATAATATAATTTTTGAAAATTCCTATGGTTTGCCTTAAAAAAACTGGCAATTTCAAAGATCGATTACCGGTTGACTTGGAAAAAAATAAAAAGTTTCCAATATCACTAATTTCGTTGACTACACGGTGCGAAAACCCGTTTGCTGATACATAATATGGTTTCCACGCTATGATGCCGAATGTCCGTGGTTACTTAAAAAAAAAGCTACCTCAATGATACTGACGTCGTTTTTTTTAGTTATGTATAAATTGGTGCATGAATAGATTGAAAAACTAGACATAGGAAGATGTGTATGATAGCTCATTCGAAAGCTCATAAGTTCTATTTTGTTTAAGCTTAATATATACCAGTACACTTAACCGGTTACGTAATAACCGGTTTTAACAAAGAATTGTCGGTAACCGGAGAACTATAGTAGATAAGAAGTTTATTTTAGTTGGAGGAGACTTGAAATTTTTCTGCGAAAATCTCAGGGGTCAAATTTTGAAATATGAACCCCATTTGGGGTCAAATTACAAAATGACTCATTTAGGTCAAATACATATCAAATGAAAGAGAATGAATTACGATTACAAATCTGGAAAAAATATTTCTGAAAAATGTAAGGTGACCCCAAAACAACAAAAAAAGATTTATGACCGATTTCTAGTTCTCGAGACGGCAAGGTTTTAGAAGCTAATTTTTGCATGAGTAGCGTTAAAATTTCTCGGCGAATATTTTCTGGGTCAAATTTTGAAATAAGACACCAATAGCAAATGAGAAAATAAGTAATTAGGGTCATTTTACATAAACGTCGTTTCATCAACACCGCTTTGGGTGTTCAAAATATGTATTTGAACTCTAAAAGTACCTGAATCGAAGTAATGAAGATGAGATATTATGTGGGGTCAAATTTATAATATATGACACCATTTAATATAGCATATAAATGTAGATGAAATCCAACAAAAATATAAAAATCAAGTTTTCCGAGTTCTTGATAGCATAAATTATGTCGAGTTCTTGAGACATGGAGTAGGTGACCTCTGAAGCGCTTGTAATTGGGTAATGGTGTCACGTGATGGCACTTCGAAAAAGTCTGTTTAAGGGAGTGTCGCTTTTTAATACTTTCAATCACGCCCAGATCAAATCTAGGCAGTTGTAAAAAATCTGAGGATACTCGTTTGTAGATCTAGCTTCGTCTAACGATTACACATCTCAAAGTCAACCTTGTTACATCAACCACCAGGTGGTGAGTTCTTCTAGAGCACTATACGGTTTTTTTAAAATCTATCTTTTTAGACCCCACATACAAAGCGTCTCAAAATTTACACAAAGTAGCGAATAAATGAGAACAAAAAAGTGATGAGAAGGAATTTTCGATTTTGATTTTTTTTCTAGAATCTCACTTTAGGGGGTGGTCAGGGGAGTCTTTATGAGAACTGTGGAGACAATGATAAGATTAATAATATGTAATAGTAATTTTAAATCAGTAATATGTAATCATTATGTAATATGTAATCAGTAATTTTTAAAAACATTGGTTTTTTTTCGAAATTGTCGCTTTTTTTCTAAGTATTTTTTAAAAGATGAAATTAAAAATAACGTTTGCTCGAATTTGACCACTAAAACTTCAAAATATCGACTTGACGTAAGCCAACTTTATCATCAGTGTTCACTGGCTTTTTTTTGAGCCTACTTTCGACGCACTTTTTTTTTCGGAAATTTTTCAAAAAAATTATATTTCGAGTTTAGCTCGAAATTGCAAAAAGCTCTCCATTATCTCTTGCATATTTCTGAGGAATATTTTATAAAAATTTGAGCCATTTTGCAAACATATCCACGGAGGAGATAGATTTAGAAGTCTGAAATTGTTAAAAATCGGTCGGTTATTGGCGTTCTAGTTCAGTCGCCGGATCAAAAAAACTCTCATTAAAAATTTATATATCACCGTTACGTGATCTGTGAAAATTGAGCTCAATTTGATATACCGTCTGGAGGAGATAGATTTTGAAGTTTGAAAATGTCACCTTGTTACGATACTGTACCTATTGGTGAATGGTCAAAAAAAATTGTGTGATGTACTTTTTCGCAAGATTAAGGATAGATCTACAAATTGGCATTTTCGTTTTTCTGATAAGCTTTTAGTTTCAGATACACCGTGAATATGTCAAATCTGCCAGATATACGGTATATCATATACCCCCTTAACGCCGATTTTGCCAGTTCGACTTCAAACCTATCTTCTTATAGAGACGAATGTTTAGAATGAAGCCATTTTTTTCGATAAGGTAGAAAAATATAATGCGGTAAAGTGATGAGAAGGAATTTTGAATAAAATTCTCGAAAATTAATTTAAAGTGAACCGAAATGAAAAGTCCGAAAAAAAACGTCGATCAGAACAAAAGTACCACCAAATTGAAGCTGAGAGTTCACTGATCAAAAATCTGCTTACGGCTAACGAAATTTGAACCAATGAGCGTCAAATTCGATAATAGGTTAAGGTAGCTGTTTTTTAAAGGAACCCACCGCGATAGCATCATTACTCGAAACTCAGATAAGATATCGTCAAACGGTTTTTGCATCGTGTACCTGACCAACTTTCAAACGAGGAAAAATAAACATTTTTCATCAAAATTATGATTTTCCATCAAAATTTTTGACTTATTTATAAATTACTTTTGATTTTTGAGATAAAAATCAAAGCGGCAAAACTATGACGTAGGCAAGATACTTTAGCATCTTTTTAGACATAAATGTAACTTTTGAAGACACTGTGACAGTGTATCACGTGATATGATGTGCCTTGCTTTATCACTATATTTTCTAGAACAAAAAAGTAAATATTCTAGAATATGAATGTCGGATGCAAAAACATCATCTTTCAACTTCCTTATGCAGAAAAAATTGAAATTCCAACTGCCTTAAAGCTTCTGTAAACAACGTTCAAAGTAGAGCACTATTGTGGCTCTGTTGCCTTGACGGAACTTTTTTTATATGCTCACAAGTGTTAAGCTATCTAAGGATTCAATCGGATGAGTCGTTAGCAAAAGCTGAATTATTTAAAAATTTTGGCAAAAATCTAGGAATAACGACCAGGAAGTCGCGTAATTGATATAGCTTAAGGGTATCCCGGTCCTAATTTGACATATTCTCGATAAAAATATAGCCGAACAGGGCCTCGAGGATATAATTCAGATTAGCCAGTTCGTAGAACTAGCCTTCAACTTGAGAAAAAAATTGCCAAAACTTTTTTGTATGACCACACTCCTTCACACATAAGCGGCCACAAGAGCCACTAAGCCAAAACGAAATTCCTACTCCTCTGAGGTTATATTTTGAAATAAACCTCAATTTTAACATAACCTGTATAATTAGTATACAAAACTTTTGTAGGTAGCTTTTGTCGATAAGTGCTATATTTATTCTAGAATACGTAAAAAACCGGTCCAAAATACCGGTTTTGGACTTTTTTCATCGAAATTCCTACTCCTCCTCGGTTAAATTTCAAAATTTACTCAAATTTTGCAAAAGCTAGCTCTAAAAAACAGAAACTTTTGTCGGGGCGTTTTTGCAATTTCGACCCCAAACTCAAAATATGAATTTTCAAGGCACGTAAAAAAATTTCCGAAAAAAAATGTGCTTCGATTTTTTCGAAAGTAGACTCAAAAGAAAGCTGGGGAAGCACTGAGAGAGAAGTTGGCTTACGTCAACCCGATATTTTGAAGTTTTAGTGGTAAAATTGACACAAACGTTATTTTGAACATAATTTTGAGAAAAATACTTAGAAAAAATCGAAAAAACGCAAAATTTTCGAAATTTTTTTGTTTTCATTTGGGTTGTTTTATGCGTTCAAAACATAAACAATTGATTTGGTGCATTTTTTGACATAATAACTGCAGAAAATGTAGGAACCGGGTACCCTTAACGTTTTAACGCATCCTTATAATACAAGAAAAAATAAATGATAAATATACTTCAAAAGTGGCTAACTCAAGTTGTGACCACTAGTGTCCCAAAATAAGCTTCTATAATTTTGCCGTTCTTGAGAAATCAGCCATTGATCTTGTTTTTTTTGTTATTGTGCGGTCACATTACATTTTTAGAAAATTAGTTTTGAAATTTTCTTTAATTACATCTTCATTTGATATGTTACATGACCCTTAATGTCATTCTGTGATTGGTACCCCAAAAGTGTCAAAACCTTGTTTCTGTTATGTGGGTCATATACATTTTTGGAAAATTATTTTTGCAGATTTGAAATCGTCTTTAAATATCTTCATTTGATAGTAACTTGACACTAAATGAGTCATTTGTAATTTGACCCCCAAATGGTGGCAAAGACTTGTTTTGTTGTTTTGGGGGTCACTTACATTTTCAAAGAAATATTTTTTCCAGATTTGTAATCGTAATCAATCTCTTTCATTTGATATGTAATTTGACCCTAAATGAGTCATTTTGTAATTTGACCCCAAATGGGGTCTTATTTCAAAATTTGACCCCTGAGAATTTTCGCAGAAAAATTTCAAGTCTCCTCCAACTAAAATAAACTTCTTATCTACTATAGTTCTCCGGTTACCGACAATTCTTTGTTAAACCGTTATTACGGTATACCGGGTAAGTGTACTGGTATAGACCTAAGCTTAAAACAAAATTGAACTTATGAGCTTTCGAATGAGCTATCATACAACTTCTTCCTATGTCTAGTTTTTCAATATATTCAATGCACCAATTTATACATAACTAAAAAAAAACGACGTCACTGCATCATGTTGATAATATTAAGAAATCGAAACGTTTGTATTGGACAAAAAAAAATTGATTCTTCAAGATCAAATTTATTTATAGAATAATGGAAATTTTCACCTAGATATTTTCACCTAGTAATATATTGATCAAAACAAAATTTGACCAATAAATTTATCAAGATCTTATCATTGAATTGACAAAACTTCTTATGACGAATAATTTTATTATGATCAAAAAATTCAAGACTTTATTTTTCAAATGACAAAAATTCTTTTAGCAAATAATGACATTGTGATCAAAAAAACTTTATTTGACCAATTATTTTATATTGGCGAAAAAAAAACTTTTCGCGAATAATTTTAAGTGACCAGTAAAACTTTAAGCAATTATTAAATTTTATTAGAAAAAAGTTTTTCGCCAATTATTCTTTTTCGGTCAATTTAAATTTTTGGCCGCGAAAAAACATCACTTTAGTCCCTAAAAGATTCACCCCAGAAATTTCATTTTCCGGGTTAACCGGCTTGAAATTTCGATATCTATAAAATATTTTTTAAATTTGGGGATCGTTATCCATATACCATTGTCATTTGATACTGATTTTAAAATTTTGAATTACCATTGGTAGCTGGTTTTCCTTCCGGTAATGGTCTAACAACCGGTTGTTCTTTTGATTCGTCCTTTGCCAAATTTTTCTTTAGCTCATCCATATCAGTTTGATACTGTTTAATTTTCCTTCGAGCATTATTTAAAATTTTTTCTTTCTTTTTTCGTTCTTCATCCAAATCCTTTTTCAGCTGAGTGTTTTCGGTTGTCAAATGCTCAATCTTATTTTGTAGCATTTTCTTCATCAAATTCATTTCACCTTTTGTGTCAGTTTGGAGAGTAGCGACAGGCTCGGGCTCGGTAGGATCTGTTTGACAGTATTTACCAGTCCTAAAAAGTTAAATAAAAATTATTTTGATATGAGTTTTATTTAAAAAAAATTTTTATCCAAATTTTAGGCATTGATAAAGGGGGTGGTCAAAGCAAATTCGTTAACTAACTAAAGTTTGGAAAAATTAAATTGGGATTTACTTATTTTGAGGTTTGACTACAATGTGTGTAAAAAAGTATTTTTTCTGATTTGGCCAAGTATTTTTATTTCTCAGTATTTTCAGCAGTAAAAAAACAAAAAAGTGTAATTGGACACCAATGGAGGCAGGCTTGTAAAAAGGAACGATCCCCACGTTTTTTCGCTCCACTCTTCACTTCCCCTAGGTCTCGTTTTCATCTTCCCCCGTTCCCCTCGGGAATCGTTCCCTTCCCGGGGAAGGACCGAAAAAAGTAAAGAATCGCGATTTCGAAAAATTTAAGAAGTATAAATTTCCCATCGTGGATTAAGCCAAATTTAGCGAGTGCGCTTATAACCAAACATTCGAGTCTGAATGGAAGTGTCAAATGTCAAAATGAATATTTCAAAAAAAATCTGATGAAAAACTGTCAGTGTTCGTGAGAATCTATGTAAAATTCTTTGAAAACCATTTTACCAGTTGAGAACGATAATTAAGGGTAAACCGGTCGGCTAGTAAAAACGCAAAAAAATCCTGTCATCGGATTTCTGGAGTTTTCAATAAAATATTGTCTGTATTTGAAAAAATAGCTCAGGTGGTTTTTTTTATAGGAGCTAACTGAAGTTTACTAAGGTCGCTTTTTTTAGGTGGGCCCACTTGTGATTTCGACTGGGAGAACTAGACAAGATAGCGACAAATGGTTTTTGGCATGTGAAACCTTGGAAAAAAATATACGGTAGAAAAGTTTTTTTGACTTCCTAGGTTGATCACGTGACCGGAAATAAGTCATCGAAATTGCTCAAAATGACCGAAAACTCGTTTTTTGTGAATTACCGGTGAACCGGTAATCACCGGAAAAAAATCCTGCGTTCCAAATTCGGTTAAGATTGAGATGCAAAAAACCGTTTGTCGCTATCTAGTCTGGTTCTTTCAGAACAGATAACCCTAACGGGGGTACTGGTCGCTGGCTTTATGAGGCCTCAGGGGCATAATAAATGCCCCAAAATGACCCGGGGTGATAACAAAGTGTACTACAGACCAAGTCATCAAATAAATTTTTTCGAAATTTTCGCGTTTTTTTGATTTTATTCTAAGTATTTTCAAAATAAACTAAAAAAATTACGTTTGCTTTAATTTAACAACTAAAACTTCGAAATATCATCTTGACGTAAACCAACTTTCTGATCAGTGTTTCAGTGACTTTCTTTTGAGCCTACTTACAAAAAAATCGAAGCACATTTTTTTTCGAACATTTTTTCACGTGACCTTCAAAAATTCATATTTTGAGTTTAGGGTCGAAATTTGAAAAAAACGCTCTAGAGGTATTTTTATTTGTTTCGAGCTACCTTCTGTAAAAATTTGAGTGCATTTTGAAATTTAACCTAGGAGGAGATAGATTTTACGATGAACAAAGTCCAAAAAACGGTGGTTTATCGCATATTCTAGGAAAAATATAGCACTTTTCGACAAAAACGCTCTAGAGAACTTTTAAATACTAATTATATAGGTTATGTTAAAATTAGGGTTATGTCAAAATAAAACCTAGGAGGAAATAGATAATCTATTTTGGCTTAGGTCCTCTTGTGTCGCTAATGTGTCAGGGAGTGTATGCATAAAAAAAAAATTGACACATTTCTCACGCAAGCTAAAGGCTAGATCTACAAACTGCCTAATCTGAATAATATCCTCGATAATGTCCCACAAAAGGCCGTTGTCCGAAAAAGGCCGTTCTACGATACCCCCTGGTTGGCCAAGTTTTTATCGAGAAAAACCAATTCCAGCGACCAGTACCCCCTTAACCCATGTACTCAGATCTCCAAAAAAGTGAAAAAATAAAATTTTCAAAAAATCATATGATCATCTCACACGTTAACGAAAATATAATAAATTCATTTTAAAGCTCTAACAATTGTGTATCAGACCAATTATGAAAAATATAATTTTTCGCATTTTAGGGTCAATTTTTTAATAAGAGAGCATTGAAAAAATATTTTTTTTGGCGTGAAACCATCATTTGAAGAAAAACTGGGAGGATATTAGTTTCACATATCAATATAAAAAAATCCGCCTTACTATTGGCTACCGAAAGAGTTTTACCGCAACAATCTGCGGCATCTATGAAACCGATGGGAGGTGACTGATTAGCGCCAAGTAAGGCAAATAGCGTCGCATTAAAATTATCGAAAATTTCATACTGGTGAAAGCCTTTAAAATTCAATTTTGGGCAAATTTTCATGTGAAAAACTTCATGTCAATTTTTGAGATTGAAAAGGGTGCCTCGACAAAGTTGCTATATTTCAAAAAGTAAGAGAGCCAAAGAGAAGACTTACGCACCAAAAGAAAGAACATAGTGAAAAACCCAAGTGATGCAAATAACACGTCAATTGGATGATACAACTATAAAATA
>SCLH01001937.1:15949-34247 GCA_004367855.1 Oikopleura vanhoeffeni | reverse complement strand
ATTGCTACCAAAAGAGTTTTACCGCAACAATCTGCGGCATCTATGAAACCGGTGGGAGGTGACTGATTAGCGCCAAGTAAGGCAAATAGCGTCGCATTAAAATTTATCGAAAATTTCATACTGGTGAAAGCCCTTAAAATTCAATTTTGGGCAAATTTTCACGTGAAAAAACTTCATGTCAATTTTTGAGATTGAAAAGGGTGCCTCGACAAAGTTGCTAATTTCAAAAATAGAGAGCCAAAGAGAAGACTTACGCACCAAAAAGAACAATAGTGAAAAACCCAAGTGATGCAAATAACACGTCAATTGGATGATACAACTATAAAATACGATTTTTTTAAATTCGAAGTGGTAATATATTACCAAAATGAGTATGTGGGTTTAAGTTGGGCCTACCTAAAAAAAGCGACCTAACTGATATCAGATATCTGATTCGAACTCTTTGTGCCCGTATAAGTCTACAGTCCGAATTTTGGCCTGATTGAAACAACTTTGAAAAATGGACCCACCGGAAATATAAAAAATAAAATATACCAAAATACGCGGAATTAAATTCACTATCTGCCAATATATGGTGTCATGTGGTTTCCCAATACGAGAAAGCCGTAAACTTCAGTTAGATCCTATAAAAAACCACGTCAGTAAGAAGTTCTAACTATGCAAAAAACAACTGAAATTTGCAAATAATTATCGGTTTACAGAGTTAACTCTAAAATATAATTTTCAAAATTGAAGGTTTAAAAAAAGCAATTTGATATTCTGTAAGTATGCTTACATTTCAGCGTTGGCAACAACTGGTACTTTTGAAACAGCTTTTGCATCATTCAAAGATTTCTCAGCTTCCTGAAACTTGTTTTTGTACTTTTTGGCCAATTCTCTGATTGAATCTCGATTTACTTTCAACTCGTTGAATTTTTTAGCCTCCTCTTTTGCCAAACCATCATTTTTAGTTGCTTCTGTTTTCAGTTGATGGATTTGAACCTAAAAGACGGATTAATTTTAATTAGGCAATTGGTGTACAGATCAGTAAAATCTGGGCTATAATTTGAGCGTACTCTCAATCAAGTTTATCGTATCACTCCTACGTAGGGTTCGGACCACAGAAAATTTGAACTTTGAAAGGAATAAATTTAACTAAAAAAAGTCTTATAAGACATATGTAGAATTTACGAACTAAAAGAATTATCGAAAATATATTTTTTTCGGAATAATTTTTTGCGGGCATTTTTATGTTTTTTATATTTAAATTACCAATTGTTTATAGAAAATTTATGTTAAAGCATGTTAGTTTTGAAACTTTTAACCTATTTTTCTTTAATATTCTTTTATACCAAAATTTTTTGAACAACTTTTTTTATAATAGATCAAAAAAATTTAAATAAAGGATTAATCTAAGAGCATTTTTTTTAATTTTACTATCGGTTTTACTGTGACCCTGGTTCTAAGAAACAGAGATATTTACCTTGGCTTCAGAAATTTCATTTTCTTTAGCTCTGATATCCGCCTTGACCTGGTCGTGTAACTTCTTCCACTAAAACATGTTTGTTATATAAAGACCCTTAAATCATTTGTATCTTACATTATCTCTTTCAATCACAATTTTCTTGACCTGCTCACTGGATACTTTGCTCGAGTTTAATGTTTTGATATTTTCGATGTGATTCGTTTTGATCTTTACTATTGACTCTTTAATCCCCTTTATTTCCTCATCTTTAGCTTCAACTTCAGCCAAACAGTCTTTTTCTTTTCGAACTAATGGGATCATATCCTGTTCTGATAAAAGGTGCTAAATTATCATTTCATCAAAAAACAAAAATAAATAATCCCAAATTTATGAAAAAAATAAATTATTATAAATCGAAAATTACTGGTAAAAATCGGAAATCGAAAAAAACTGGCTCTGCAGTGACACTAGCTTTAAAAGTTACATTATGGCTCAGAATTTCAGAAAATCGTATGTACCAGTACGAACTATCTTTTGATGTGACTCATCTAAAAAAATAAGACCATATCTTTTTTGCTCTTCGGTCTTTTTACTCGCGATATACAGAATGTGTTTTAGCTTTTGGGGTTTCCCCGGGGAGATTGAAACGCCCCTTAAATAAATTAACCAAGTCGCCTCGGATTGGTTAGGGGGCGTGAATCTCCTCGAGGAACACCCCAAAAGCTAAAACACATTCGGTATGTTTCGTAACGTGAGCTACCTCGATTTTGTCTAGTTCCAGGGAAAATAGCTGAAAAAATTCAAAATATTAATAGCCTCTGAATAATTATGGTATTCGAAAATAAAATAATCTTTGAAAAATTGGTAGTTTTGTCCGGGTAGGCAGTAAAACGCCAAGAAAACATAATTTTGCATTTAAGTTCAAGATTTTCATCTCGCCACCGAGCAAAATCATTTTTGACTAAATTCAGGCTCGTTAATCTAACCAAATTTTTTCAGGAATATGAAAATTTCAGTATCAGTTAGGCTAGAATTGAACAATCGTTAGGAAACGTTAGGAAATCGTTATTATTTTATTTCATGATGAAATTTCACACCCCAAACGATAGTTGGCGAAAATAAAGTTTTTTGGAGTGTTACTGTTTTGTTTTTATTATAGACAAACATGTATTTCAAAATATCGTCGGTTTTGCGAAATTTTAGCCCTTTTTATAGACAAACACGACACTAAAAATGTTCACCATCTAAATATTAAAATAATTTTTGATAATGAAGCACTTTCCTAATTTTTTTACAGATGATTTGGCTTTTTCTGCCTCATTAAATAATCTTGTCTTTTCATCCCTGAGTACAGAATTAGATTCTCGTAAAATATTCAGCTGATTAACTTGTTCCATCAATTCCTTATGCTGAGTCGAAGAGATTTGAGGTTGGTTTCGCATTTGTTCGAGATCCCTAAAAAATTTAAATAACAATTTTTTTTTAAGTAAATGAGAAGCCTAAAAATTGCATTTATCCTGCAAATTTGAAGGCTTTCGTGATTTAAAAATTGACCCAATCCTGAAATTTTTTCACGCAATTAATCGCAAAAAAGTAAAACTCAGTTAAAATTTGATTTTTTCCTTCGAAATGTAAATTTTATCTCAGAAATAAGCGAAATTCTAAAAAAATTTCAACAACAAAAAAATTTCTTAAAATTTTTAAGAAACAATTTATTAAAAGTTGAGAACAAACACGATCGAGCATTTTTTTTCAGAATTTTGATTTCAAACTGCGAGAAAAATTAAAAAAAAACTTACTTTAGAGCGGTTTGCGTCTGTTCCATTTGCGCCTCCACATTTCTCAGTTTTTGCTTTAATCGAATATTTTCTGAATTGGTCATATCCCGCTGTGTTTCTGCAATTTCTTGATCTCTTCTCATAATTGTGGTCAATTCTAGAAGAGAATTTTCGTCTGCTTCGATTCCAGATGTGTCTAGAGATGATACAGATGCGCGGCGCCTCGAATTTTTAACTTGCTCATTTAGCTGCTGTAGTTGCTCGTGTAAAAGAGCATTTTTTCGGTTTTCTTTTTCAAGACGATCTTCTTGAGTTTTTATTGACTTTTGAAGAGTTTCTTTTTCGACAACCCACTCGGTGATCATGGAGTCATTTCGAGCCTTTTGACGGTTATTTAAAATTAAAGGGCGCGATATTTCTGATATTCGAATAAAAATATTTTTCGAAAAATGGTCAAGAAATAGTTGGTCTAAAATTTATTTATCATATATAATTTTGTTGAAATTTTGGAATCGAAAATTTTTTGAAAATTAATAAGTTCATCAAATAAATTTTTGACTACTACATTGTCCAAGCGAACAAGCTATCAATTCCCTTTTCCGCTACATTTTTATGTTTTTGGAAAAATTTCCATTTTGTCCGATCCGGCTTTACAAATAAATGGGCGGGAAAGTTTTGCATCAAGACGGCTTTTTACTTTGACGACAATATAGACTGCTCTCTATTGTCGTACCGATTGCTGTCGAACGACACACCAGAAGTCAACAATTATTTTTGTAGATACCCAAGGAGGTTTTGGGGTCTCGACGAGACCGTCTCGTATCTACCGTCTCGTATCTACAAAAATAGATTTTTACTCCTGATGTGACGTTCTCCAGGAATCTGTACCAAATTAGAGGGCAGTCTATAATGTCGTTAAAGTTAAAAGCCGTCTCTATAAAATAAATTGAAACAAATTCTTTCAAACAACGGTTTATCCAAATACGATTTTAAGATGAATTCTGAAAACATTCTATGTATTATAGACTATAATTTATAGTCTATAATAATTTATATATTTTTTTTCTATCCAAATTTTGAGAGTTTGACAACCGAGCTAATTTTTAAATTGTCTATCAACTTGTTCAGACGCCTTCAAAACATATTTTCTGGAAGTGAAGTTAAATAATAAAGAAAAAACGGATTTTGCCAACTACAGTAGTAATAATGGGTTTGTCGCTTTGCGTTGGTTAGCCTTAACATGGCGCTATTATGATTAATGCTATTATATGCTCCAACCTACGCAATTAATATATCACGCTGGGCGACGTTCCGCGAATTATTAGTATTAGGCGAGATAAAGTTTTGATAAGCGAAAAACTACATAATCAAATGCTTGTATGTTTTCGAGGAAGGGTACAATCCGATTCAAAAAAATTCCAAATGTAATACCAGGGTCAATAAGTTTGCTACATCGCAATTTTTTTTCGGATCTTCCTAATTTGCTAAACCAGATTTACCAGCAATAGGTCACTAGTTTTCGTTTTTTGTGGAAATACGTTTTGGCCAATGAATGGCTCGAAGTATTTTGGAGACAGCCAATCACAGAGCGTTATGCAACTGAAAACCCCTTTTCCACCAGGTGCTAAAATGACAGCAGGTTTGGACTTTTTTTTGACATTTTTTTTTCAAATTGGCTTCAGGGTCCTTTGAAATTTTGAACAATTGTTTTGACAACATGAATCAAAACTTAATAAATTTCATCCACGATTTAAAAAAGGGCATTTTTTTCAAACATTGATTCATCAATAATTTTATTTTTTGTTAATAATTTCCGATTTTCGGAAATTTGTAACCATGCCTGTTGTAAATCTCTAGATTGTGACATTTCTGCCAGTTCTCTGTCTTTATCTTGCGCTGCACTTCTCCATTTCAGGGCCTCTTCTTGAGCCTGTCCATGTGCAATCACCTGCTGCGAAAACGATTTCTGATACTTGTTGAGCTCCTCATTTTTCAAGGCAATAGACTCTGAGAGCATCTTTTCAACCGTTTTTTAAAATGCCAGGATTATTTTTTATAATTAATACCAAATTTTCCAATTTTGCTGTAACCCTTTTATACGACAGTATCTTTACCATGATTTTTTTCAAATTGCAGAAAAATTTTCAAAATTAAATAAATTACACATATGTCATTTTTATGAAATTTAAAATTTATAATACAAAGAATACATAAATAACAAATATTATGAAATTTTAAAATACATCAAAAAAATTTAAATAATTTACAAAATGATGCAAAGATATCCTTATCATGTTTTTTTTAAATCCATCATAATAATTAATCAATTCAATTTTTAATCAACTTAAGGGTATACCGGTTCTAACAGTTTCTGCAGTTGTTTCGTCATAAAAATGCACCAAATCAATTGTTTATGTTTTGAACGCATAAAAAACCAAAATGACAACAAAAATTTTTTCAAAAATTATGCGTTTTTTCGATTTTTTTAAGTATTTTTCTCAAAATTATGTTCAAAAATAACGTTTGTGTCAATTTGACCACTAAAACTTCAAAATATCGGGTTGACGTAAGCCAACTTTCTCTTCAGTGTTTCCCCAGCTTTTTTTTGAGCATACTTTTNAGAACCGGATTGTTTATCCCTTTCACTGAGCAAACTTTTTATGCTCGCCAGGGTCATTTTTCGTCTGAACTTCCTAACCAAGTCTAACATGACAGCAGGTTTGGACTTTTTTTTGACAATTTTTTTTCAAATTGGTTCAGGGACGGTCCTTGAAATTTTGAACAATTGTTTTGACAACATGAATCAAAACTTACTAATTTTATATCCACGATTTAAAAAGGGCATTTTTTTCAAACATTGATTCATCAATAATTTTATTTTTTGTTAATAATTCCGATTTATCGGAATTTGTAACATGCGTGTTGTAACTATCTAGATTGTGACATTTCTGCCAGTTCTCTTGTCTTTATCTTGCGCTGCACTTCTCCATTCAGGGCCTCTTCTTGAGCCTGTCCATGTGCAATCACCTGGCTGCGAAAACGATTTCTGATACTTGTTGAGCTCCTCATTTTTCAAGGCAATAGTCTCTGAGAGGCATCTTTTCAACCGTTTTTAAAATGCCAGGATTATTTTTTTTATATTAATACCAAAATTTTCCAATTTTGCTCGTAAGCCCTTTTATACGACAGTATCTTTACCAATGATTTTTTTCAAATTGCAGAAAAATTTTTCAAAAATTAAATAAATTACAAATATGTCATTTTATGAAATTAAAATTTATAATACAAAGAATACATAAATAACAAATATTATGAAATTTTAAAAATACATCAAAAAAATTTAAATAATTTACAAAATTGATGCAAAGATATCCTTATCATGTTTTTTTAAAATCCATCATAATAATTAATCAATTCAATTTTTAATCAACTTAAGGGTATACCGGTTCTAACAGTTTCTGCAGTTGTTTCGTCATAAAATGGCACCAAATCTTGTTTATGTTTTGAACGCATAAAAAACCAAAATGGACAACAAAAATTTTTCAAAATTATGCGTTTTTTCGATTTTTTTAAGTATTTTCTATAAAATTAGTTTCAAAAAATAACGTTTGTGTCAATTTGGACCACTAAAACTTCAAAATATCGTGGTTGACGTAAGCCAACTCTTCTCTCAGTGTTTCCCCAGCTTTTTTTGAGCATAACTTTGAAAAAATCGAAGCATATTTTTTTTCGGAAATTTTTTCACGTGACCTTGAAAAATTCATATTTTGAGTTTGGGGTCGAAATTGCACAAAAAAACGCCCCTGTAAAGTTTCTATTGTTTAGACTAGCTTTTGCAAAATTTTGAGCTAATTTGCAAATTACCTGGGAGGAGATAGATTTTTTCGAGGCGTAATGTCCAAAGAAACCGGTGTTTTTGCATGTTCTAGAAAAAAATTTAGCACTAATCGAGAAAAACGCCCTGTAAAGTTTTGAAAAGTAATTTACAGGTTATGTAAAAATTAAGGTTTGTTTCAAAATAAAACTCAGAGGGATAGATTTTCCGTTTTGGCTTGGTCTCCCTGTCGCCTTAAGGGGGTGGCATCGATCCGGAAGATTGGTACATTTTTTTCAGAGCGATATATAAATAAAAAAAAAAATGTGAAAATTTATTTTTTTTACTTTTTATCTTCAATAAAAGTGTCCATTCTTGCAAACGTTTATATTTTTTAATTTCTTAACATAACTAACTATCTGTAAAAATATTAAAAACCACTTTTCATTGGAACTCCATTTTTAACTTAACCCGACCATAGAATTTTTTAAGACGATATTAATAAACTTCAGACATTGCCGGGTGTAATGCTCTAAAAGTCCGGTTTCCATGTTGCTTATTAAATAATTACCCGTTGATATGAAGTTTTTTTCCATGAAAAATGGTCAAAAATGCAAAAGTAGAAAAACAACTTTTTTTGAGAATAAAAATTGACCTTCAATACGTTTTGGTATTAAAAAATGTTCTCCCTATCTAAAGAAATGGCGTATTACACCAACAATTTCATTTATAATTTTTTACACAGCATAAATTTCAAAAAATTTAGTGCACAAATGGCACTTATCGATGTACAGCCGAGTGTTAAAAATTTAATCGATAGTTTAGAAGTAAAAATCGCGCGACCAACTCATTAGTTGACATACGGATATATATAGATAAAAAATTAAATAAATGATTCTACCTAATTTTTTATTGGAATCGAAAAACCATAAATTGAAAATTTTGGACATGATTTTGCGGAAAATTTTCATAATATTTCCATAAAATTCGACAGAAAGATGAAAATAAAGATTTTATGATTTCAAACGGCTTGTCAGAAATATATGTAGAAATGCATGAAAAAAGTTAAGTGGCTATTTTTTTGATTTAATTCACAAATTTCAAAAAAAAAATAAGAAAAAATTTTCGGACAAAAATGCGGAAAATTTTCATAATGCTTTGATTTTTTTTTGAAAATTTTACGAATTCAAAAATGGAAGTTCGGACTCAAATCTTTCCGCTTTCCTAAAATAGACAAAAATTATTATTAAAGCACATAAAAGTAAAACAGCTGATTATTTTCTTAAGTTAAATTGACTCAAGTCTGCCGAGTCGATGCTACCCCCTTGAGGGGGTACTGGTCGCTGGCTCTATGAGGCCTTTGAAAATGCTCCAAATTGATTTAGGGTGATTAAAAAGTGTTTTATTGACCAAATTATCAAAAAAAAATTTCGAAATTTTCTGGTTTTTTCGATTTTTTTCTAAGTATTTTTTCCAAAATGAAGTTCAAAAATAACGTTTGCTTTAATTTAACCACTTAAACTTCAAATTATCACCATGACGTAAGCCAACTTTCTGATCAGTGTTTCCGTGGCTTTCTTTTGAGCCTACTTTCGAAATAATGGAAGCACATTTTTTTTCGGAAATTTTTTCACGTGACCTTCAAAAATTCATATTTTGAGTTTGGGGTCGAATTTTGAAAAAAACGCTCTAGAGGATTTTTAATTTGTTTCGAGCAACCTTTTGTAATAATTTCAGTGAATTTTTAAATTTAACCTAAAAGGAGATAGATTTTCCGATGAACAAATTCCAAAAAACGGTGGTTTATCGCATATTCTAGGAAAAATATAGCACTTTTCGACAAAAACGCTCTAGAGAAGTTTTAAATACTAATTATATAGGTTATGTTAAAATTAAGGTTATGTCAAAATAAAACCTAGGAGGAAATAGATAATCTATTTTGGCTTAGGTCCTCTTGCGTCGCTTATGTGTCAGGGAGTTTTTGCATACAAAATAGTTTTGACACATTTCTCACGCAAGCTAAAGGCTAGATCTACAAACTGGCTAATATGAATAATATTCTGGAAGCCCTGGTTGGCTAAGTTTTTATCGAGAAAAACCAATTCCAGCGACCAGTACCCCCTTTAAGGGGGTGGTCGTCGCATTTTAAGGGGTTTTCGATAGCCAATTGTCGCACAAGTACAAATCGTTGGACCAACTTTTACCTCTCTTTGATATATTTAAACAAAAATCTTGCATCCTAAAGAAGAATCCAAATTAACGGATGGCTCGTCCAATCAGAAACGTGCTTACAAAAGTGACGGAATTATTTTTTCAAAATGTATCTCCTCCCAGCTTGNAAACTAATTACGTGCACCAGATTAGGCTCTAATCTGACAGCCAGATTCTATCAATGAGCATCAATGAGGTTTGGGGTCATTTAAGAGACATGATTCTTATAAGCCCGTAATGCGTGCTTAAAACTAGGCATGTAAACTAATTACGGGCACAGGGGATTTCGAATCGACACCTGGAGATTTTCCTCAAATGACGTCATCATGAGTCATTTTGAGGTGCATGAACATAAATCGTTGTCCAAATTAGAGAAGGACACTATAGTAGCGATATCCAGTGAATGACAAACAAGTCCGGTGCTAGAAAGTCGGAGCTGAATGTCAGATTTCATCGATGAGGTCATTATAATTCATTCTCTGGTAAATGTGAAAAACATTAAAATGTTGAAGTTATTAATCTTATTAAATCGCGCATATTTTGCTAATCGGCAAATCAAGATCAGACCTGTGATTGGCTGGAAGATAATATTTCATTCATGCGATTCCAATTTTGAGCTGGCCGCGCCTGATTGGTTAACGTTATCAAATTTTTTATTAGATTTGAATTTTTCAAAATTAAAATGGCTTTTTGAATTTGAAAATTGTATAAATTTTGAATTTTTTTGAAATTTATAGTATTTTTATTTGTAAACTCTGCCGCTTATTTCGAAAAATATACAAGATTAATACAACATTGGAAAGTTTTTTTAAAAGTTGAATTTTTTTCTTTAATAAATAATGGACTTTCTACTCTGATTCTTATTTTCCAAAAACAATTAAAAGAAATGAAGCAATCTCAGAAAATGAACAAATTTTCAAAAAAAATTACCAATTTTCAAGAAATTTAGTAAACTTGAAATCTTTCAAAAAACTTACCAAACTTTCTGAACACTTAAAAATTTGTTTCTAAAATGTGATGATTTTATTAAATAACTTGAAAAATGTTAAGGGAGTACCTGGTCGCATTTAAAGACTCGGACCATGAAATTTCCCAGATTGAGTTTTTAACAAATGTTTTTTTCCTTAAAAATATGGACAAAAATAAGGTTGATCAGACTGTCTTTTTATCGTTTTTCATTTGTCATAAAAAAAGAAATTTTATCGCGATTTGAACATATCAGTGGAGTTTTTTTTCAACTTTTTGAAATTTCCTGAGAATTTGAATCGCGTGGTCCAAGAAGACCCAGAGAGAGAGACAATGCAAATTAGGGAACTTGGGGTTTTGCGCGTATCCTTAAGAATCGTATACATACGAAGTTTTAGGTTTCTGCCGACAAAAATCCAGGAGGCGTAGTATTCCCACGAGCACTCAAAATAAGGCCAAAAAAACAGTTTCTTTGCTCATTTAAGACGCCGGATGAAATTTTTTGAGTTAAACGGAACTTGGGTTCTGCTCAACGTTCTCTGTGGTCAAAAAAGCAAAAGTATTATTCTCTATCTTCAACTCAGGGAGGAAATGCGACCAGTACTTCCCTTAAATTAAATTATTTTAATTTAAGAATATCTGGAGATTTCTTTTGAAATTTTGGTTTATTTTCTTGGAAATTTGTAAATGTTCAAGAAAATTAATAAATTTTCAAGAAAATTAACACTTTTTAAAAACAAAATTTTTAATAAGTTTGAAGAAAGTTCTTCCCATTTACTGAAAAAAGGCTCAAAATCGGCCGAAAGTCGAAGAAAAGAATTTTGTTCTCGAAATGCCATTTTTAAAAAAATGAAGGTATTTTAACGAATCCTAAATTTGCCGAATCAGTCAGTTATTTTAATTTAAATCGCGCAGTACTGTAGCAAACCATACTTACGAAAGACTTTGCACGACATTCTTAGAACCTGCTCTTTCGCAAAAACGATGTTCAGGAGAAATCAACTCGCTCATTCCGATCAAGAGAACCCTGCTGACTGGTTTTCAAACTGGATATCAGATATTTGGTTCAATATTGGATCAACGATTAATTTGATCAACCTCAAAATATCATGATTGACTCATTGATAAAATCTGGTGGTCAGATTCGAAATCCTGGTGCGTAAATAGTTTACAGAATGCCTAGTTTAAAGCACGATAGGCTTTAAATAAGAATATGTTTTAACAATGACCGTCCAAATGCTCATGATGACGTCATTGATAAAATCTGGTGTCAGATTCGAATCCGGTGCCGTAATTAGTTTATATCCCAGTTTAAGCACGATAAAGAGTTTTTCCTAAAATAAATGTTCTTAAATGACCCCAAGAATGTACTCATGAATGACGTCCGATTGTATAAATCTGGTTATCAGATTCGAACTCCTGTGGCCGTAAATTAGTTTACACATGACAAGTTTGGACAGCCATATCGGAGCACTTTTTGGAAAACGGATTGTTGAAATCTGCTATAATCCTCCACCTCACGCATCAATTCAAAATTTCAATTCTATTAAATTATCGGAATAAAATTCTACGCCGCTAATTATTGTTTCATGGGGTTCCCAAATACCATATGCCAAAAACTTGCGTCCCTTCTAAAAAAAAACACCTAAGCGGACGTGCGTTTCAAAAACGGGGGTCCGCTTTAGACAAATAGAACAAGTACGTTTTTTTAATATTATAATTTATTTTAAATGTTTTATTATTTTTTCTTCAATTTACAATTATTTTTTAGTTTGATATTGTTTTCTAAGGGTTTGAGGAGATTTTTTGTAATCACATTTACAGTTTCATTAACTTTTAATGTGATTTAACATTTTTGATTAAATTTCTATTTTTTTAAACCTAATTATTTTTTAAAGTTCAAAATTTTTTATTGTAACATTTTTTTATAAATTTTATGATTATATTTTATATTAACTTTTTTTAAATCTAATTTTTTACTTTTTTTAAATCTAATTTTTTTTACTTTTTTAAATAATAAATTGTGAAAATAATTATGCTGCGTTGTTGTTATAAACATAACGAGTTGCATATGCACATTTTAAAAAACATAAAACCTAGACTAGACTAAGAGCCATTTGTGCGGAACATTTTTTTTAATTAAAAAAATAAAAAACATTTGAACATTGAATACAAAATTTTTTATTTAAGACAAGTGAAAGCTGAAATGATGACGCTATAATGAAAATGATCGAAAGATTTCAAGAGAAAGTTCTGAGTCCGAAAAGCGAAATGAACAAAACCCATGGAAAGTTCAACAAAAATCAACAATGTTAAAAGAGCAAGAAATAAAAGATCTGAATGGCCAGAATAACACCCTCTACAAGCAAAAATTTCCGAGTTAGAACTCAAATTTTGAAGTTGAAACTTCTGAGGGTCTGCAGGAGTATCACCCACGTTACATGCAAGCTTTTCAAGTTTTGAAAAGAAACAAAGGGTCCCGTTTTTGTCGATGTCATACTATCGACGTTCTGTTTTAATTTTTCATGCAAGTTTAAGAAAAAATATGCATGACCTCTATTTTTATGTGCATTAAACAATCGCGCCAAAAGTAAAAGAATGATGAAAGCTATCTTTATCATGGGATTTTTTAATAAAGTAATCGATGCATTCCGAAAAAATCCCATACAAAAGTTAAACCCGCCGTCTGTTAAAATAACTTATAGACTTTTAGTATATATATTATCAGACTTAAACCGTAGACCTCGATTTTAGCCAACTAGTTTGCCGCAAACCAATTTAAATCGCATTTTACGGACGCCCTAATACATAATGACATAGATCATGTTATAGACGTTTTACCGATAAACTTTAAAACAAATGACGTTTGTGCGTAATTTTTTTTGATTTATATTGTAATAACAGTACTTATTTTGTTGCAAAAATTTTTATTAAATCACAAAATAAAACTTTCAATCGGTGAATCCAGAAAAAAATTCTGAGACATTTTTTCCATTATCATCATAGCCCGAAACACTGATACGTGACCGTAATATTATAAGGAATAAGGTTGGAAAGTAGTACGTTTTTTGCAAAAATTGCTTAAATCAATTTTGTGAAAGAGAGTGAAGTGGTTCTTTAGAAGTTTTTACAGACTTTTTTCCCAATTACACACCAAAACTCCAAAAGCGATCACGTGACTTCAAATTAGGAAAATAAGGTTTTTGGTTAAAGTAAACAAATAGTGATAAACTTACGCCGAAAATTTTTTTTGGGCCAATAAACACTAATTTAGAGTTTTGAATCAAATAATATTTTCCAAACACGTCACGGTGATCTTATTTTTCGAGAAATAAGGTATTTATCTATGACAATATTCAAACCTTATTTTTGAAATTATTTTCATACCTGATTTTATCGGACATTAGTGGTAATGAGAAAAAGTTCTTAAAAAAGCCCAAAGTTCATCCCAGAGTTATTTTGTTTGTAATTGAGAACTTTTTTCAAATTACACGTATAGTGGTAGATTGATTTTTTTTCAAAAGTAACTCAAATCATGACGGAAGACCCCTTAAAAGAATCACGCAATTTTCTAAGACTTTATTGTGCCATTACAGATGGCCCCGGTTTAAATAGAGCATTTCTAAAATCAACACTTATGGAAAAAAAATGAATTACATGAGACGCCTACGCATGAAAGATATGCACATATTCACAACAAAAATATCTTTCACAACAAATTTAAGAGACATTTACTAAGAATTTTGGTAGAAATAATATTATTATTTAGACAGAGCAATAGAAAATCCTGTTGAAGTTTATATGAGTAATGCAAATATAAATTAAGGTTTTAATTTCATCTGCATTATTGCAAGGCTTCTAATCGAGGGTATAGTAAAATTTGCGCAACTTTTTGTTTTCTTATCTTATTAAATGCCTTTAAATTTGTTTAAAATTTTTGATTTCTGTAGTTGCATCTTGTCATAGCAATGTGCTGAATATTATTTTAAGCTAATGAAAAATGAATGTGTGATAATGAAAACTTCCTAATATGGCCGATTTAAAAGTGAGGCAACTAGTTGGGCTAAAATCGAGTCTGGGTACAGATTCAGTCTAAAGTCTACGATTAAGGTATCCGCGGCTCCTATACATTTTCTGCAGTTATTATCGTCCATAAAAATGCACCAAATCAATTGTTATGTTTGAAAGCGGCATAAAACAACCCAAAGTGACAACAAAAAATTTTGCGTTTTTTTCGATTTTTTTTTAAAGTATTTTTCAAACATTTTGTTCAAAAATAAGTTGTTTGTGTCAATTTTGAAACTCATAAAAACTCCAAAATATCGAGGTTGTGAAGCCAACTACTTCTCTTCAGTTGCCCCAGCCAGTGTTCTAAAACGGGATGAGTTTTCAATGCCAGATCCCGCTGCCGGTCCACGAACTCATAATATTTTTTCGTCCCGAATCCGCGGCGATCCCGAGTGTTATTAATTTTTTAATCCCGGATTCGCGAACTCGGGATCCCGAATAATCCCGTTTTTTTTTTAATAAAAATATTGTTCTGTTAATAACAAGCCGCAAGGGTGGTGCACATGTAAATCGGGTCGTTCTTTTTAGAAATTTCCGGCCCTGATTTGGCTGTAACTCGACAAAAAAGTGCGCGAATCGAGAATTTTTGAATATGAAAGTGAGAAAATTAGTAATTCTTAATTGCCACCAAAAGATTTCCTTGGGTAACGGTTTTGGCTGGAATGATATTAGCAACTATGATCTGATTTCTAACAGAAACGGTGCAGAGAACAAAAAATGATTAGATGAAAAAACTTGAATTTAGTTCTAGAAGCCGCCTGTGTTCAAAATTTGACTATAGTTGCTAATCTTGTTTCCAGCAAACCGTACCCAAGAAAATTTTTGGTGCGCATATTAAAAATTTTCTAAGGTGCTCCGTTTCATGTTCAAGCAAGTGTTGCATTTCGCGCACTTTTTCGTCGAATTTACAGCCAATCACCGGCGGAAATTCTCATACAAAGTACGACCGAGTGTTCGATGTCACCACCGAGGCGCCCTTGGGCTTGTTACATTCCGAAGAAGTTACGTTCTTTGCATTTCCACAGAAAAAGGTCTTTTATCAAGAAACGTCGGGAAACATCCCCGATCCGAAAGCAACACCAATCCCGTTTTAGAACACGTGCCCCAGCTTTCTCTTTGAGCCCTATTTTCGAAAAAAAAAATCGAAAGAACATTTTTTTCGCGAAATCTTTCTCACTTGCCTTGAAAAATTCATATTTTGAAGTTTGGGGTCAAAATTGAAAAAAGAAGGCTCCTCAGAAGTTTTCTATTCTGTTTCGAGCTACCGTATTGCAAAAATTTGAGTGAATTTATATTTAAGCTAGGAAGGAGAAAATTTTCCGATGAACAAAGTCCAAAAAATGGTGGATTATCGACATATCCTAGAATAAAAGGCTATGTTTTAATTTTTAGGTTTATTTCAAAATAACAACGCTCATAGGAGATAGATTTTCCCGTTTTGGCTTAGTCTCGCTTATGTTGTCGGGAGTGTATGCCCTGCAAAAAAGTTTAAGCACATGTTTTTAAAAACGCAAGAATGAAGGCTAGTCTACATAACTGGCCTTAATCTGAATAATCCTTGAGGCCGTGTTTTGAGCTAATATTTTCATCGAGAATAATGTCAATTAGGGACCGGGATAACCCTTCAAGGATATTATGTTCAGAAATTAACCAGTTTGTAGACTTAGCCCTTCATCTGCGGTAAAAAATGTGCCAAAACTTTTTTTTTGCATACGCGCTCCCAAGAACACAATAAGGTAAGTTTTTTATAGTTGGGAACAGAATTCAACTTTTTTTTATCAAACTTTGTCCATTATGAAAAATCCGGTAAGAAAACTCAATTTTCTTTTTCTATAGTACTCCAGTAATAAACTAAGGGTCCATTTCCGTCATTGTGAAAATCTCGAATTTTTTTAAAAATTTTTCAAAAAAATTTTGGCCTAAGCTTTTGTCCTTTTCCCAAGTTTGAAATCCAAAATCCGTTTTGTGATATCCATACGGTTTCCGTCCTGGTGGTTGAAAATCGTCGCACCTATAATAAAAACTACCTTAAGGGGTGGTCGTCGCATTTTAGGGTTTTTTAATGCCAATTGTCGCGAAAGTACAAATCGTCGAACCAACTTTTACGTTCTCTTTGATATATTTAAACCAAAATCTTTGCCATCCTAAAAACATCCAAATTAACGGATGGCCTCGTCAATCAGAAACGTGCTAACAAAAGTGCCACGGAATATTTGTTCAAAATGTATCTCCCTTATGTTTAACCTTAGTTTAACTAGAGCCAAAATACAGTTTTTTGCTGATTCCTGAGGCCAAATCAAAGAATTTTTTTCAAAAACTCAGCTTGGCGGTCTGCAACGTTCTGTCCCGTTACTTACAAACATGAATCATTGTTGAAGCTTAAAACTCAGCGAGGAGATACATTTTGAAAATTAGCTTTTTGTCAAAATGTATCTCCTCCCTGAGTTTTTCAAGGTTCAGGCAATGATTACCATGTTTTAAATTAACCGGACAGAACGTGAGCAGAACCGCCAAGCTGGGAGGAGATACAATTTGAAAAAATAATTCCGTCACTTTTGTTAAGCACGTTTCTGATTGGGACAGCCAATCCGTTAATTTTGGATTCTTCATTTAGGATGCAAGATTTTTGTTTAAATATATCAAAGAGAGGTAGAAAGTTGGTCCAACGATTTGTACTTGTGCGACGAATTGGGCTAATCGAAAACCCCTTAAATGCGACGACACCCCCTTAAAGGGGGTACTGGTCGGCTGGAGTTGGCCCTTTTTTCGACTGGGAGTATTTCCCAAAATATCAAAAATTTGTTCATCGTGAAAATTAACTGATTTTGTGAATTTGTAATTTGTCAACGTTTGTTTAAAATAATCATTACTGCCTGCATAAGGCTGTTATCGGTTTCTTTTGACAATCCTAAGGGGGTGGTCGTCGCATTTTAAGGGAGTCACCTTGGCGGTCTGCTCACATTCTGTCCGGTTAATTTAAAAGATGAATCATTTTTGAACCTAGAAAACTCAGGGAGGAGATACATTTTGACAAAAAGCTATACCTCATATAAAACTTCAAATGATTTTCTATTGCTCTGTCTAAACAAATTATATGTTTTCTACAAAATTCACTAAGTAAAATGTCTCTTAATTTGTGTGAAAGATATTTTGTTGTGAATAGTGTATGTTCTTTCATGCGTAGGCGTCTCATGTAATCATTTTTTTCCAAAGTGTTGACTTTTAGAAATGCTCTATTAAACCGGGAGGCCATACTGTAATGCAAATAAAGTCTTAGAAATTCGTTCGACATTCTTTAAGGGGTCTTCCTGCATGATTTGAGTACTTTTGAAAAAAAAAATATATACTCAATATACGGTAATTTGAAAAAGTTCTCAAATTACAAACAAAAACTTTGGGATGAACTTTGGGCTTTTTTAAGAACTTTTTCTCATTACACTAATGTCCGAATAAAATCAGGTGATGAAATAATTCAAAAATAAGGTTGAAATATGTCATAGATAAATCCTTATTTTCTCGAAAAATAAGATCACGTGACGTGTTTGGAAAATATTATTAGTTTCAAAACTCTTAAATTAGGTGTTTATTGGCCCAAAAAAAAATTTTCGGCGTAATTTGATCACTATTTGTTTACTTTAACCAAAACCTTATTTCCTAATTTGAAGGTCACGTGATCGCTTTTGGAGTTTGGTGTAATGGGAAAAAAGTCTTAAAAACTTCTAAAGAACCACTTCACTTCTTTCAAAAATTGATTTAAGCAATTTTTGCAAAAACAAGTACTACTTTACCAACCTTATTCCTTAAATATAACGGTCACGTGATCATTTTCGGGCTATGATGTAATGGAAAAAATGTCTCAGAATTTTTTTCTGATCACGATGAAAGGTTTAATTTTGTGAATTAAAAATTTTTGCAAAAAATAAGTACTGTAATACAATAAAAATTTTCAAAAAAAAACGCACAAACGTCATTTTGTTTTTTAAAGTTTATCGGTAACTTTAATAACTGATCTTGTCA
>SCLH01001937.1:1814-15928 GCA_004367855.1 Oikopleura vanhoeffeni | reverse complement strand
ATGTATCTCCTCGCTGAGGTTTTAAGTTCAACAATGATTCATGTTTGTAAGTAACGGGACAGAACGTTGCCAGACCGCCAAGCTGAGTTTTTGAAAAATTCTTTGATTTGGCCTCAGAATCAGAAAAAACTGTATTTTGGCTCTAGTTAAACTAAGGGTTTAAACATGAAGGGAGATACATTTTGAACAAATATTCCCGTGGCACTTTTGTTAGCACGTTTCTGATTGACGCAGCCATCCGTTAATGTTGGGATGTTTTTAGGATGCAAGATTTGGTTTAAATATATCAAAGAGAAACGTAAAAGTTGGTTCGACGATTTGTACTTTCGCGACAATGGCATAAAAAACCCTAAAATGCGACGACCACCCCTTAAGGTAGTTTTTATTATAGGTGCGACGATTTCACCCACAGACGAACCGTATGAGATATCACAAAACGAATTTTTTGGATTTCAACTGAAAAGGAAAAAGCTTAGGCCAAAATTTTTTTGAAATTTTTAAAATTCGAGATTTTCACAATGACCGGAAATGACCCAATCTGGGTATCCATACGACAATAAAAGAATTGAGTTTTCTTACGATTGTTCATAATGGACAAAGTGATAAAAAAAGTGAATCTGTCCCACTATAAAAACACCTTATGTGTTGGGAGGCGTTATGCAAAAAAGTTTTCGGCAACATTTTTTACGCAGATGAAGGCTAGTTCTACAGAACTGGTAATCTGACATAATATCCTTGAAGGGTTATCCCGGTCCCTAACTTGACATATTCGTCGGATGAAATATTAGCTCAACACGGCCTCAAGGATTTATTCACGATAGCCAGTTATGTAGGATAGCCTTCATCTTGCGTAAAACATGGTGCTTTAAACTTTTTGTGCATGGCATACACTCCCGACAACATAAGCGAGACTAAGCCAAAACGGGAAAATCTATCTCTATGAGGTTGTTATTTTGAAATAAACCTAAATTTAAAACATAACCTTTTATTCTAGGATATTCGATAATCCACCATTTTTTTGGGACTTTGTTCATCGGAAAATCTTTCTCCGTCCTGAGCTTTAAATATAATTCACTCAAATTTTTGCAATACGGTAGCTCGAAACAGAATAGAACAACTTCTGACGAGCCTCTTTTTCAATTTTGACCCCAAACTTCAAAATATGGAATTTTTCAAAGGCAAGTGGAAAGATTTCGCGAAAAAAATGTTCTTTTCGATTTTTTCGAAAATAGGGCTCAAAAGAAAGCTGGGGCAGTGTTCTAAACGGGATTGGTGTTGCTTTTCGGGATCGGGGATGTTCCCGACGTTCTTGATAAAAGACTTTTTCTGTGGAAATGCAAGAAACGTCAATTCTTCGGATGTAAACAAGCCCAGGCGCCTGGTGCGTGAAACATCGACTATCCGGTCTGTACTTTTGTATGCAGAATTTCCGCCTGATTGGCTGTAAATCGACGAAAAACGTGCGCGGAAATCGACAACATTTTGACACATTGAAACGGGAGAAACTTAGAAAATTTATATGCGCACGCAAAAATTTCTGGGTACGGTTTGCTGGAAACAAGATTAGCAACTATAGTCAAATTTTGAACACAGCGGTTCTGAGAACTAAATTACAAGTTTTCTTCATCTAAATTATTTTTGATCTCTGCACCGTTTCTGTTAGAAATCAGATCATAGTTGCTAATATCAATTTCCAGCAAAATCGCGTTACCCAAGGAATCCTTTTGGTGCAATTAAATTACTAATTCTCACTTTCATATCTCAAAAATTCTCGATTTCGCGCACTTTTTTGTCAGATTTACAGCCAACATCAGGGAAGGGCGGAAATTTCTAAAAAGAATCGAAACCGGATTTACAGTGCACCAACCCTTGGGCTTGTTATTAACAGAACAATATTTTTAATTCAAAAAAAAACGGGCATTATTCGGATCCCGAGTCGGAATCGGGATTAAAAATAATAAAACTGATCGACCGACGCGATTCGGATTCGAAAAAATAATTTATGAGTCGTGGACCGGGCGGGATCGGCTTGAAAACTCATTCCCGTTTTAGAAACACTGAGCTGGGGCGACTGGAGAGAATAAGTTGGCTTCACAACCTCGATTTTTGGAGGTTTTACTGGTTTCAAATTGACACAAACAACGTGTTATTTTTGAACAAAAGTTTGGAGAAACAATACTTTAAAAAAATCGAAAAAACGCAAACCATTTTTTGTTGTCCATTTGGGGTTGGTTTTAACTGCGTTTCAAAACATAAACAATTGATTTGGTGCATTGTTTATGACGATATACTGCAGAAAATGTGAGGAGCCTGGGATACCTTAATCGTACGACTTTAGACATGAATCTGTACCCAGACTCGATTTTAGCCACTATGTGCCTCGTGTTTAAATCGGCCATATTAGGAAAGTTTCATTATCAACATTCATTTTTCAATAGCTTAAAATAATATTCAGCCATTTGCTAGACAAAGCAACTAACAGAAATCAAAATTTTAAAACAAATTCCAAGGCTTTAAGAAGAATAGAAAACAAAAAGTTTGGCCGAAATTTACTATTACTCGAACTCTATGCAAGCCCCTGCAATAATGAGATGAAATTAGAAGACCTTACATTTATATTTGCAATACCTCATATAAAACTTCAAATGATTTTCTATTGCTCTGTCTAAACTAATTATATGTTTTCTACAAAATTCTCTAAGTAAAATGTCTCTTAAATTTGTGTGAAAGATATTTTGTTGTGAATATGTGATATCTTTCATGCGTAGGCGTCTCATGTAATCATTTTTTTCCAAAGTGTTGACTTTTAGAAATGCTCTATTTAAACCGGAGGGCCATACTGTAATGCAAATAAAGTCTTAGAAATTCGTGACATTCTTTAAGGGGTCTTCCGTCATGATTTGAGTACTTTTGAAAAAAAAAATAATCTACCAATATACGGTAATTTGAAAAAGTTCTCAATTACAAACAAATAACTTTGGGATGAACTTTGGGCTTTTTTAAGAACTTTTTCTCATTACACTAATGTCCGAAATAAAATCAGGTGATGAAATAATTCAAAAATAAGTTTGAAATATGTCATAGATAAATCCTTATTTTCTCGAAAAATAAGATCACGTGACGTGTTTGGAAAATATTATTTGTTCAAAACTCTTAAATTAGGTGTTTATTGGCCCCAAAAAAAATTTTCGGCGTAATTTGATCACTATTTGTTTACTTTAACCAAAACCTTATTTCCTAATTTGAAGGTCACGTGATCGCTTTTGGAGTTTGGTGTAATGGGAAAAAAGTCTTAAAAACTTCTAAAGAACCACTTCACTTCTTTCAAAAATTGATTTAAGCAATTTTTGCAAAAAACAGTACTACTTTACCAACCTTATTCCTTATAATATTACGGTCACGTGATCATTTTCGGGCTATGATGTAATGGAAAAAATGTCTCAGAATTTTTTTCTGATCACGATGAAAGGTTTAATTTTGTGATTTATAAAAATTTTTGCAAAAAATAAGTACTGTATTACAATATAAAATTTTCAAAAAAAAACGCACAAACGTCATTTTGTTTTAAAGTTTATCGGTAACTTTATAACTGATCTTGTCAATTATGATTAGGCGTCGTAAAATGCGATTAAATGGTTGCGGCAACTAGTTGGCTAAAATCGAGTCTAACGAGTTAAGTTATAATATATATACTAAAGTATAAGTTATCTTTACAGACGGCGGTAACTTTTGTATGAGGATTTTTTCGGAATTGCATCATTACTTTATTTAAAAAAATCCATGATAAAGATAGCTTCATCATTCTTTTACTTTTGGCGCGATTTTTAATGCACATAAAAATGAGGTCATGCATATTTTTTCTTTAAATTGCATGAAAAATTAAACAAAACGTCGATAGTATGACATCGACAAAAACGGACCTTTGTTTCATTTTCAAAATTTGAAAAGCTTTGCATGTAATTGGGTGATATCTGCAGAACCCTCAGAAGTTTCAACTTCAAAATTTGAGTTCTAACTCGGAAATTTTTGCTTGTAGAGGTTTTTATTCTGGCCATCAGATCTTTTATTTCTTGCTCTTTTAACATTGACATTTTTTGTTGAACTTTCCATGGTTTTGTTCATTCGCTTTTCGGACTCAGAACTATTCTCTTGAAATTTCGATATTTTCATTTAGCGTATCATTTTCAGCTTTCACTTGTCTTAAATAAAAAATTTTGTATCAATGTTCAAATGTTTTTTATTTTTTAATTAAAAAAAATGTTCCGACAAATGGCTCTAGTCTAGTCTAGGTTTTGATGTTTTTTAAAAATTGCATATGCAACTGTTATGTTATAACAACAACGCAGCAAATATTTTCACAATTTATTAATTTAAAAAAGTAAAAAAAATTAGATTTAAAAAAAAGTAAAAAAATTAGATTTAAAAAAAGTAAATAAAATATAATATAAAATTTATAAAAAAACTGTTACAATAAAAAATTTTGAACTTAAAAAATAATTAGGTTTAAAAAAATAGAAATTTAATCAAAATGTAAATCACATAAAAGTTAATAAATGTAAAATGTATTAACAAAAAAAGTAAAATTAGAAAAATAATCCAAACTAAAAAATAATGTAAAATTGAAGAAAAATAATAAAATTAAAATAAATATAATATTAAAAAAATGTACTGTCGTATTTGTCTAAGCGGACGTTTTTGAAACGCACGTCCGCTTAGGTGTTTTTTTTAGAAGGGACGCAAGTTTTCTGGCATAATGGTATTTGGGAACCCATGAAACCAATAATTAGCGGACGTAGAATTTTATTCCGATAATTTCAATAGAATTGAAATTTTGAATTTGTGCGTGGGTGGAGGATTATAGCAGGATTTCAACAATCCGTTTTCCAAAAAGTGCTCCGATTGGGTCCAAACTTGTCATGTGTAAACTAATTACGGGCACCAGGAGTTCGAATCTGATAACCAGATTTTACATCGGACGTCATTCATGAGTACATTTTGGGGTCATTTAAGAACATTTATTTTAGTAAAAACTCTTATCGTGGCTTAAACTGGGATATAAACTAATTACGGACACCAGGATTTCGAATCTGACACCAGATTTTATCAATGACGTCATCATGAGTCATTTGGGGTCATTTAAGAACATATTCTTATTAAAGCCCTATCGTGCTTTAAACTAGGCATGTAAACTAATTACGCACCAGGATTTCGAATCTGACACCAGATTTTATCAATGAGTCATCATGAAGTCATTTTGAGGTGATAAAATTAATCGTTGATTCCAATATTGAACCAAATAATCTGTATATCCAGTTTGAAAACCAAGTCAGCAGTCTCTTGAATCGGAATGACGAGTGATTTCTCTTGAACATTCGTTTTTCGAAAGAGCAGGTTCTAACGAATGTCGGGCAAAGTCTTCGTAAATATGTTTGTCTACAGTACTGCGCGTTTAATTAAAATAACGACTGATTCGGCAAATTAGGATTCGTTAAAATAACCTCATTTTTTTAAATGGATTTCGAAACAAAATTCTTTTCTTTCGACTTTCGGCCGATTTTGAGCCTTTTTTCAGTAAATGGAAGAACTTTCTTCAAACTTATAAAATTTTGTTTTTAAAAAGTGTTAATTTTCTTTGAAAATTTATTAATTTTCTTGAAATTTACAAATTTCCAAGAAAATAAACAAAATTTCAAAAGAAATCTCCAAGAATATTCTTAAATTAAAATAATTTAATTTTAAGGGAGTACTGGTCGCATATTCCTCCCTGAGTTTTGAAGATAGAGAATAAATACTTTATAGCTTTTTTGACCACAGAGAACGTGAGCAGAACCCCAAGTTCCGTTTAACTCAAAAAATTTCATCCGGCGCTTAAATGAGCAAAAAACTGTTTTTTTGGCCTTATTTTGAGTGCTCGTGGGAAAATACTACGCCTCCCTGGATTTTGTCGGCAGAAACCTAAAACTTCGTATGTATACGATTCTTAAGGATACGCGCAAACCCCAAGTTCCTAATTTGCATTTTTTCTCTGTCTTCTTGGACACCGCGATTCAAATTCTCAGAAATTTCAAAAAGTTGAAAAAACTCACACTGATATGGTTCAAATCGCGATAAAATTTCTTTTTTTATGACAAATGAAAACATAAAAAGACATCTGATCAACCTTATTTTTGTCCATATTTTAAGAAAAAAACATTAAAAACTAATCTGGGAAATTTCATGTCCGAGTCTTTAAATGCGACCAGTACTCCTTAACATTTTCAAGTTATTTAATAAAATCATCACATTTTAGAAACAATTTTTAAGTGTTCAGAAAGTTTGGTAAGTTTTTTGAAAGATTTCAAGTTTACTAATTTCTGTGAAAATTTGGTAATTTTTTTTGAAAATTTGTTCATTTTCTTGAATTGTTCATTTCTTTTAATTTTTTTGGAAAATAAGAATCAGATAGAAAGTCATTATTTATTAAAGAAAAAAATCAACTTTTAAAAAACTTTCCAATTTGTATTAATCTTGTATATTTTTGAAATAACGGCAAGTTTAAAAATATATAAATTTCAAAAAAATTCAAATTTATACAATTTTCAAATCAAAAAGCATTTTAATTTGAAAAATTCAAATCTATAAAAAATTTGATAACGTTAACCAATCAGGCGCGGCCAGCTCAAAATTGAATGCATTGAATGAAATATTATTTCCAGCCAATCACAGGTCTGATTTGATTTGCCGATAGCAAATATGCGCGATTTAATAAATTAATAATTCAATTTTAATGTTTTTCACATTTACCCAGAGAATGAATTATAATGACCTCATCGATGAAATCTGACATTCAGCTTCCGACTTTCTAGCACCGGAACTTGGTTTGTCTATGGAATCGCTTACTATGTGGGTTCTCAATATTGGACAACGATTTATTTCATGCACCTCAAAATGACTCAGATGACGCTCATTTGAGGAAAATCTCAGTGTCGATTCGAAATCCTGGTGCGCCGTAATTAGTTACATGCCTAGTTTAAGCACGATTACGGCTTTATAAGAATCATGTCTCTTAAATGACCCCAAACCTCATTGATGCTCATTGATAGAATCTGGCTGTCAGATTAGAGCCTAATCTGGTGCACGTAATTAGTTTATATGCCCAGCGTCGTAAAATGCGATTAAATGGTGTGCGGCAACTAGTTGCCTAAAATCGAGTCTACGAGTTAAGTTATAATATATATACTAAAGTATAAGTTATCTTTACAGACGGCGGTAACTTTATGATGGATTTTTTCGGAATTGCATCATTACTTTATTTAAAAAAAATCCATGATAAAGATAGCTTCATCATTCTTTTACTTTTGGCGCGATTTTTAATGCACATAAAAATGAGGTCATGCATATTTTTTTCTTTAAATTGCATGAAAAATTAAACAAAACGTCGATAGTATGAAATCGAAAAAACGGACCTTTGTTTCATTTTCAAAATTTGAAAGCTTTGCATGTAATTGGGTGATATCTGCAGAACCCTCAGAAGTTTTCAACTTCAAAATTTGAGATTCTAACTCGGAAATTTTTGCTGTAGAGGTTTTTATTCTGGCCATCAGATCTTTTATTTCTTGCTCTTTTAACATTGAAATTTTTGTTGAACTTTCCATGGTTTTGTTCATTCGCTTTTCGGACTCAGAAGCTATTCTCTTGAAATTTTCGATATTTTCATTTAGCGTATCATTTTCAGCTTTCACTTGTCTTAAATAAAAAATTTTGTATCAATGTTCAAATGTTTTTATTTTTTAATTAAAAAAAATTGTTCCGACAAATGGCTCTAGTCTAGTCTAGGTTTGATGTTTTTTAAAAATTGCAAGCAACTGTTTATGTTATAACAACGCAGCAAAATAATTTTCAAATTTCATTAATTTAAAAAAAAGTAAAAAAATTGAGATTTAAAAAAAAAGTAAAAAAAATTAGATTTAAAAAAAGTAAAAAAACATATAATATAAAATTTATAAAAAAATTGTTACATAAAAAAATTTTGAACTTAAAAAATACATTAGGTTTAAAAAAATAGAAATTTAATCAAAATGGTAAATCCATAAAGTTTAATAAATTAAAATGTATTAACAAAAAAAGTAAATTTAGAAAAATAATCCAAACTAAAAAATAATGTAAAATTGAAGAAAAATAATAAAATAAAATAAATATAATATTAAAAAAATGTACTGTCGTATTTGTCTAACGGACGTTTTTGAAACGCACGTCCGCTTAGGTGTTTTTTTTAGAAGGGACGCAAGTTTTCTGGCATAATGGTATTTGGGGAACCCATGAAACCCAATAATTAGCGGAACGTAGAATTTTATTCCCGCATGAATTAATAGAATCTCGGAAATTTTGAATTTCGTGCGGTGGGTGGAGGATTATGCAGGATCAATTATCAACATAATCCGTTTCCAAAACAGTGTCCGATTTGGGTCCAAAATCACTTGTCATGGTAAACTAATACGGGCACCAGGAGTTTCTGGATAGACGATGATAACAGATTGTATCATGACGTCACCTCTCATCAAAGAGTATCATTTTTGGGGTCATTTAAGACATTGTATTTTTGTAATTAAAAACTCTTGTGGGCTGTAAACTTGGCATATAACTTAAATTACGGGGCAACCGCAGGATTTCGAATCTGACACTAGATTTATCAATGACCGGTCATCATGAGTCATTTGGGGGTCACTTTAAGAACATTAATTCTTATTAAAGCCCTTCGGTGCTTAAAACTAGGAGTAAACTAATGTACGCACCAGGATTTCGAAAATGCTGACACCACGATTTTTTATCAATGACGCATCAAATGAAGTCATTTTGAGGTGATAAAATTAATCGTGATTCCATATTGAAACCAAATAATCTGTATATCCAGTTTTGAAAACCAAGTCACAGTCCTCTTGAATCGGAATGACGGATGATTTTCTTGAAACATTCGTTTGTTCGAAAGAGCAGGTTCTAAGGAACTGTCGGGCAAAGTCTTCGTAAATTATGTTTGGCCTAACAGCTACTGCGCGTCTTAATTTAATAAATCACAGCGAAATGATCATCGCCACTTAGGAATTCGAGCTTATTAAGAACCTCATTTTTTAAATGGATTTCGAAACAAAATATTCTTTTCTTCTCGACTTTCGGCCGATTTTGAGCCTTTCTTTCAGTAAATGGAAAACTTTCTCAAACTTATAAAATTTTTGTTTTAAAAAAAGTTTGTTAATTTTTCCTTTGAAAATTTAATTAATTTTTGAAATTAGCAAATTTCCATTCAGAACAATAAACAACATTTTCAAAAAGAAATCTCCAAGAATAATTCTTAAATTAAAATATTAATTTTTAAGGGAGTACTTGGTCGCAATATCCTCCTGAAGTTTTGAAGACATAGAGATTAAATACTTTTATAGCTTTTTTGACCACCGCGAGAACGGAGAGAGACCCCCAAGGTTCCGTTAACTCACCAAAAATTTCATCGACCGGCGCTTAAATGAGCACAAAAACTGTTTTTTGGCCTTATATTTGAGGTGCCCTCGGGAAAATACTACGGCCCTCCCTGGATTTTGTCGGCAGAAACCTAAAACTCGTAGTATACGATCTTAAAAGGATACGCGCAAAGCCCAAGTTCTAATTGCTTTTTGATATCTCGTCTTCCTGGACACCGCGATCCCGGACAAATTCTCAGAAATTTCAAAAAGTTGAAAACTTTACACCTGGAACAATGAAATAGGTTTTTTTTCACAAATCGCGATAAAATTCTATCTTTTATGAACAAATGAAATACAAAAGACATCTGATCACTACTTATTTTGTCCATATTTTCAAGAAAAAAACAATTAATAACTAATCTGGGAAATTCATGTCCGAGTCTTTTAAATGCGACCCGTACTCTTAACAATCGTTTCCAAGTTATTTATAAAATCATCAACTTTTAGAAACAATTCTTTTTAGTGTTCAGTTAAAGCTTTGGTAAGAGTTTTGTTGAAAAGCGATTTCAAGTTCACTGGTGAATGAAATTCTGTGAAAATTTTGGTAAGTCGTTTTTTGAAATTTGTTCATTTTCTTGAAATTGTTCATTTCTTTTAATTTTTGGAAAATAAGAATCAGATAGAAAGTCATTAAATTTAATTAAGAAAAAATCCTTTTAAAACAACTTTCACATTTGTCTTAATCTTGTATATTTTGATTAACATCGGCAAGTTTAAACAATATATAAATTTCAAAAAATTCAAATTTATACAATTTTCAAAATCAAAAAGCAATTTTAATTTGAAAAATTTCAAATCTATAACAAATTTGAAACGTTAACCAATCAGCGCGCTCAGCAAATCAAATTGAATGCATTGAAAATGAAAATATTATCAGCCAATCACAGGTCTGATTTGATTTGCCGATAGCAAATATGCGCGATTTAATAAATAATAATATTTCAATTTATGTTTCCAATTTACCCCAGAGGAATGAATTCATAATGACCGTCCATCGATGAATCTGACATCAGCGTTCGACTCTACACCGCGAACTTGGTTTTCATACTGATATCAGCTTACTGGGTTCAAATATTGGATCAACGATTATTTCATTTCACTCAAATGACCATGATGAACGCTCATTGATAAATCTGGTGTCAGATTCGAAAATCCTGGGGCCGTAATTAGTTACATGCCTAGTTTAAGCACGAATTAGGGCTTATAAGAATAATATGTTCTTAATGACCCGAAAATGACCATGAATGACGTCATTGTAATCTGGTGTCAGACTTGAAATCCCTGGTGCCGTAATTAGTTTATATGCCCATTTTAAGCACGATAAGCAGTTTTTAATAAAAATATGTTCTCTTAAATGACCCAAAAGACTCATGATGACGTCATTTGATACAATCTGGTATCAGATTCGAATCCTGGTGCCGTAATTAGTTTATATGCCAGTTTAGAGCACGATATGAGTATATAAAATAATGTCACTAAATGACCCAAAATGAATCATGATGACGTCATTGATAGAAAATCTCTGTATCAGATTTCGAACTCCTGGTTGCCGTAATTTAGTTTACATGACAAGTTTGGACCCAAATCGGAGCACTTTTGGAAAACGGATTATTGAAATCCTCCTATAATCTCCCCTCCACCGCCAAAATTTCCAAATTTCAAATTGCTATTAATTATGGCGAAATAAAATCTACGGACCGCTATTTTGGTTTTCATGGGGTTCCCAAATACCATTATGCCAGAAAAACCTTGCGTCCCTTCAAAAAACCACCCTAGAAGGACTATAATGACAGTGACAGTACATACGAAATGGTTTACATCAAGTCAGAATGTGAAAATTGGCGCGGTATTCTAATAAAATAAAAAACAAACCCAAGGAGTAAAACCCGCGCTTTTTCCGATCAAAATATTTTCCGTACTAAGTTTCATCACTAGTTGCTTCATTTCCAAGCTAAATCGCCGGAAAGGTCCGTGCTGGACGAAGCCGGGTGTTTTGAGAAAGTTGGCCAGGCTTTTGGTCCAGAAAAGGCCATTAATTGCCTCTAGATTTTACCTCTGTAACTCTTGGTCAAAGTGTTTGCTCGTTGTCTCTCCTCGTCTAGTTTTTGTTGGAGGTTTGATTTCTTTTCTTTCGTTTGACGCTCAAATTCGTCACGTTCTTTGTGTTACGAATCCATTTGCTCTTCTTGTAACCCTGAAAAGTTCACCTTTTGCGGTTTGATTTCGGAGCGGAGCCGAAAATTTCATCAGAAACTGAAAAAACGAATTTATGACTGTATCCGTAATCCTGGGAAATAATATGAAAAAGATCTCCGACACACACGCTTTTCCCTCCACGTAATCATTTTGAGGACATTTTGAAACGCAATTCTCAATTTTGAAAATAAATCCATAAATATTCAAAACTGCAAAAAACAATTCCAATTCCTGTTTTAATTGCCTCTATTTTAGAACTTGAATGTCAGGATTTTTCCCTGAAAAAAATACACCTGATCGAATGACTGATTCGCACACATTTTTGACCTAGTGAAAACTGAATATACCGTTGGAAAGAATCCCGATTGAGTAAATTATTGATGAAATGCTATGTGAATTTGAGTTGATTAAGAATATAAGTTTACATGAATAAGTCAATTGTTTTATTTATAATTCAGAACAATATAACATGTACAGTAAATTGAAAAATAAAATCATAAATTTTCAATAAAATATCGAGTTTTAAAAAATTTAAAACATATACGAACCAATCTACTGGAAAAACAGAATTCAATAAAAATTTTTAAAAATAAAAAAAAATATTTTATTGTATTCATAATTGTCTTTTTTAACTTGAATGTCAGAATTAAGAAATATGTATGTATTACCTTTTTGCTCGGTGATTTGTTGCTGAAGTTGCTGGATAGTATCTAAATTACATTTGTCCCAATATCAATGCCTGAGTATCACTCTCGTTATTTGATTTGATTGTTTTTTAAAATTAATTCTTCAAAGAATGGTTGTTCGCTTGCGCGCGGCTTCTAAAGCTATTTTGAACTTGAACATTTTCTTCACGGAGATTGGACATACTCCTCGGTATCTAAAAATAAATTTGTTTTAAGGAGGTGGTCGTCGAAAATTTAGGTCAAGAACGAAATTTTTATCGAGATAATTATTTTAATGAAAATTGGAAAAAAAACGAGCATTTTTGGTGGTCTTTTTTTTCCTCATACATGGTTAGGAAGCACCTTTTGAAGTTTTGAAAATATTGCTCGGGACCTATCTATATCTTTTATTAAAATTATCAAATTTTTGAAAAATCCAAAACACCATTTTTATTGAAAAAACGAGAACTAATTTCATGTAGGTTCCCATATGCAAATTTAAATTTCCAGGGAGGAGATACATTTTGATTGAGACCCCTAAATAGGGTCAAAATACGTTTTTTGATATTGCTGAAGCCTAATCCAGGAATTAATCCAAAAATGTCCGTGGGGTCTGCCAGGTTTCTGTCCGGTTAATTTGAGCTATAAATCATTGTTAACCCTCGAAAACTCACGGGGGAGATACATTAAAAAAACCATCAGTTTTGTAAAAGCTCCTTCTGATTGGGCAGCCAATCTGTACCTTCAATAGTTTTTGTAGGATGGCAAGATTTTCGTTCAAATATATGTAAAAGGTGGGTCTTATTTGGTCGAAAAATTGTAGCTGCTCCGGCAATTGCCATTTAAAACCTCGATTTTCACCCTTTAAGTTAACTTCCTATTTGAAAAAAATTATTATTTGCTTCAACAACCAAGGTAACATAAATGACCAAATTGTTTTGATTATTTACCGGATGTCCGGTGATACTGGAAATTGACTGGTAAAAATTTTGAAAGTCTTTAGAAGAAAAACTGTAAGAAAAAAACTTTTTGTTGTTAAAAGATAAAATGTAACGGAAAAAATGTGAAATTTTAAATATAATGGGGGAAATGTCAAATACACTGGGTGTACCCTTATCCGTACGCACCCTTTATACGTACGATGTAACCCTTATCCGAAACGATTTTTTAGCCGAAGCTTGAGGTGTACGGAATAAGGGTAACACCAGTGTAAATTATTAAAAGGGACTGGCGAAGAGACAACTTACGTCCTCTTGATAAAATTTAATTTCATTAGATAAATCTTCAGGAAGTTAAAATAATTTTATAGGATCGCCATTTAGACAATTTGGAAATAAGAATTCAAAACTCAAATGGTATCGATGGTTTTAACCTAAATTTTGTAGAATTCTTTTCTGGTCTTTTTAAGACGTAGGATTTTTTTTTGTCCCTTCAAAAATTTTCAAAAACAAATGAATTCCTCGTCAATTTTTGAGATTTACAGGTAGTCCCAACCCCGTTTCTGGAAGAAGCCGGTAATGACAGTGCTAGAAGGCTAATTTTTTGGCCAGTGAAAATTAAGCGTTTTTAGATAAGCCGTTTTTTGCTTGGGGGTCGGTTGACCATTTTTGACTCAATAACCGTCAAGTCAAGGCGTCAATTCAAGCTCAATGGATAGACTTGCAGTACCCTCAAAATGAACCGGAAGGGTCAACTTCGATGAGCAGTATAGAAACTAGGGTCAATTATATAGCCGTAAGGTCGGGCTAGAGTGCAAAACTGG
>SCLH01001936.1:108795-143151 GCA_004367855.1 Oikopleura vanhoeffeni | reverse complement strand
CTATCAGAGATTTTTGAACTCTCAAAACGGCAGTAAGTACTAAGTGGGGATTTTAAAGTCTGAAACTTGAAATTTAAACTTGAAATTTAAGGTTCCATTTTACAAAATTCGGCAATCGCACGCGTCCCCTGGGCGTATGCGTATGTTTTTTTTTGGTTGGCGTTTCGTTGGCGTTTTATACACCCGCTGAGGTTTATCGTAATACTGGACAAATTTTTTTAGAATCAATTATTCCAGATGAAATTTGTTGCTTTTTGTTTTATTTTGAAAATTATCAGAATTTTTTAGAACTGTGTTGTAACCCCACTAGCGGTCAAACGAAGAGTCTTAGAGGTTTTAAACCCTCTTCATTATTATTTTTGGTCGATTTGGTCTTGTCCGCATATTTTATTTTGGTTGGCAAAACTATCTGACATTTCGCCCCTTATAAACTGTTTATTTTTTGTAAAATTATTCTATCAGAGATTTTTGAACTCTCAAAACGGCAGTAAGTACTAAGTGGGGATTTTAAAGTCTGAACTTGAAATTTAAGGTTCCATTTTACAAAATTCGGCAATCGCACGCGTCCCCTGGGCGTTTGCGTATGTTTTTTTTGGTTTGCGTTTTATACACCCGCCTAAATATGTGGATTATATTTTCAAACCCTTGACATCGGCTATAGGATGGCTTTCAAACTAAAATTCACTTAGTTACCATTTTTAATTAGCCGTAATCACCTAAATGATAATTTCCATTTCGCAAGTAAAAAAAACACATACTGTATCTGAATCGAAAATGCTACCTTACATGTTTTTGCAATTTCGACCCCAAACTCAAAATATGAATTTTTCAAGGTCAAGTGAAAAAATTTCCGAAAAAAAATTTGCTTTGATTTTTTCGAAAGTAGGCTCAAAAGAAAGCTAGGAAAACACTGAAGAGAAAGTTGGCTTACATCAATCCGACATTTTGAATTTTTAGTGGTCAAATTGACACAAACGTTATTTTTGAACAAAATTTTGAGAAAAAGACTTNTTAAGAGGCAAATTGCAGTTTTTCAAGAAATCGTGAAAGGTGTCAAATTAGAAAAAAAAATCTGACGAAAACTTGTACGAAATGTCAAAAAATTGGCGTTGAAAGATATTTCTTTTTCTCTAAACCGACGTTTTATAGTTTTCGGGCCAATAGCCGGCCTTCCTTTTAGGACACAAAACGTTTTCCACGTGTAGTTATCATTTAGCTGGTCGATGTAAAAATCCTTTACAATTATAATATTGTGTTAAAAATGATTTTAAAAATCTACCTAAGATGGTAGTAAGCTACAGATTGTATTATTTTAAATATTTTTTAGCAAGAAAGCTATAATGATCGTGCTGAGGTTATTATTAAAGCTTTCAAATTCTGGCAAAAGTGTTGGGCTGAAGAGTTAAATTCGCGACCACTTGAAGAAAAAGCAACAATAAAAGGTCGATCAATTGCCGCCGTTTGGAAGCAGACAGATACTTATATTCAACCATTATTTCAGAGAATAAATGACAATTTATGTCCAGATGATATTATGAAACATTTGTCGATGATTGTGACTTTGTGTATTGAACGAAATTATATAAAGGTATATTAATAATATAATATTATATAAGGAGCATCTGTTTCAATCGAATAAAACAAGATAGCATACGTTTTTTGCATGTAAATACTATAAAATAACTATTTTTTAATGGAACCCCTCTCCAGCAAAAACCGTAGAAGGTAACAGAAGAAAATTTTTGAATACGCATCTGGGTAACTTTGCAAGAGACAACTTTTGTAAATATTTTTTTGACACTCTTCATCATTTGGTTGAGTAAACAGCAGTTTTTTACCTCTAAAATAAAATAATTTCCAGAACAAAAAATTGATGGTTAAATTTTCTTGGCTTTCGAATACAAAAAACCATTTTCCGATATCTCCCGTTTAATCTCCAGAGGGGTGGTTTCATTAAGAAAAAATCACCTAAAATAATTTGCAAAATATTTTTTTCTGTTTAACGGGTCATATCCGGTTGACCTGTAAATCCCCAAAAATCCGTAATATCGCATTTTTAGCAAATTTCATCTTAACCTATTTCGTGGAATTTGAAGTCAAACTAACCATATTCGGTTAAAATTATCTCCGTTTTTTTAAACATGTATTTTTGATGGCAAACCATTATAATGATATAACCTAATAATGAGCAAATTCGCTTATTTCCAGTCTCGTGTTTAGCTGAAATGGTCAAGATTGTTTGCATAAGTATAAGCAGTTGCAAATATAACAAAGATTCACATGCACAAACCGTTTATCGCTGTCCGTTTTTTTCACGGCTGTCTGTCTGTTTAAACTCGGTCTACTGTTATAATCAATTATAAAAAAAATACCCTATCATTGATAGCCTATCATACTCATTATATTTCAAATTATTTTTGGTTAAAATTGGGCCAAAGAAACTCATATTTGAAACGCAATAAGTCGAGTTGTTTTCAGGCGTCTGATATTTATTTGAAAATGGCTATCGGAAATGCACCCTGGCCGATTGGTGTTGATCAAGTCGGTATTCACATGCGACCCTCAAGAGAAACGATTTCGATGCGATATGTTGCTCATGTACTAAATGATGAAACCCAGCGAAAATTTATTCAAGGTATTTTTCACCATTGGTTTCAAATTTGTGAAATTGAAAACTCACTCTTGTAAAAAAAAGTTTGGAATTAGTATCGACAGTCAAAAAATAATTTGCTGGAGCAGTTTTTTCTGAAATCTGACTCGACCCCACAAATTATTTATTTTGCTGTAAAATTTTTTATCCGATATTTTCATGGCTTGAAGAGGTGAAAAGGTGTTTTTTTAGCCGCAAATGCTGCAACTTAAACACTTTGACAGTTTTTACCTGCCCTATCAAATTAACCTAGGCTGGAGCAAAAATTTAGGATAATAATTAATATTTCTATTTTCCCGGAATAACGATTTTTTCACTGATATTCACAAATTTTGTTGCAAATATTCTCTAGTAGAGAATCTCAACATTCAAAAACCGTTCACAAAAATCTTTTTCTGAAATTTTGGAACTCGACTAAATTGGCCAAAAAACAATGAGCTGGGTCTCTAAAATTACCGTCGCCTTATTTTTGATGTTCAAATAAATACATTTCGAAATTATTTTAGGTCTAAAGAGGTTAATGACAGCAGCGCAGCGTCATTTCGTTGCTGCCCCATCTCAATGTGTCGAATACGGTGCGGGCGTTTCGTTTTTACAACCAGAAGAAGAGGAAGGAGTTGAAAATTACAAATAAAACAAAAACATTTTGAAAGGCCCTTTTCGCTCTGTATACCTTTTAATTCTCAAAGATACCCAGCGAGTTTCGAAGATTGTTATTTTTTAACTTTTTTTTAGAGAAATCGAGAGTTATGATAGGCGGGCTGTTTGTGTATAATCATAAGGGCGAAGTTCTTATTTCTCGAATTTATAGAGATAATATAACAAGGCAAGCGACTGATGCATTTAGAGTTAATGTTATACATGCAAGACAACAGGTGCGTTTTTTCAAATCATTTAAAAAGATGATGTCGAAAGTGTCAGGTTAAAACGGACGAAATTTTTTCAAAGCGTACGATTTTAATATAATCTTATTTTTCTGATTTTTGAGCCGGCCTAACAAGTATTATTCGGGATGGCTAATTTTTCATAATTTGTCAAATATTTTACCTATCCGCCGGACCCTGCTGTAATCGGCTTCAAACATTTTAAACTCAAAATGGGATAAATAATGCTTCAAACAAATAATGAGCAAAACACAACATAGAGTTTTTGCCAAGGAATTCAAAAAAGTAACTTAAAAGTTTTTTCAATTAGTTCAAAAAAATTTTAAGCTTACTTTTTTCCCAATTTCGCCGAAAAAAGTTAACATCGCTGATCCTTTAATCCTGTTGAACTTTAAAATTTTTCCGAGGATATTAGTTTTTAGGAAAGTGTTTCTGGAATCTTTCACTGAAAAATAATCACTCTACTGAACTGTTATCCGAACTCTTTTTTATCTTTTTGTGAGTGATATCTGGAAAAACTGAAAAATAAATAGAAATTATAGACTTTCACACAGACTTTTTAAAAGAAATTTAATATCTCATTTCATTTTATATTCAGGTGAAAAACTTTTTAAAGGTTGACGGTATAATGAGATTGAGAATAATACGTCGGGTTTGACAACGAAAACATACAGTGGGTTACCAATAGGCTTTCACGCTTCAGATTTATGCGAAACAAAGTTTCAAATTAGGAATTTTTAATACTCGTATCGTGGTCCTTACTAATTCTGAGCAAAAAAATTGGCTTATGGCATTTGGAATTTAAACGTTCCGTGGCGTCTAAAATGGACAAATGCAAAAATTACCAACCGTCTAATCAAAATACCCGACCCTGGAAACAGGAATACCTAGCTAATGTACTCTGCTGAAACTTCCTCTTTAGTTTCCTCTGTAAATATTTAAGTCTTTTTACGATATGTTTCATCCATCTCAATATAAGATCTCAATGAGAATCATACGACGGAGTCCAGAATTTAAGCTCTCTAGTTTCATTATCTTGATAAAAAACAAAATCTAAAGATCAGCTACAGTAAAATTAGCCATTTTTTTCATAATTTTTTGATTTTAATGTTTTTCATGTGTTTTAAATATCATAAAATACATCGATTAATGCCACCTATTGTATTATATCATAAAAATGATCAGCTGAAGTATGGCAGACGCTTGATTAATCTAGATAATCCGCGCCGAGTAATGCCTGCTCACAACCGTGTTTTTTTGTTTACCCAGGTTTAAGATGATTTCCGAAGCTTTAATCAATCATTCGAAAAATAGTTTTTTTTGCGTAATCAAAAATAAATTAATTTTTCGAAGATTTCAGCCGCGTATCAAGGTTGTGAAAAGTTGAGTCTAAGGTAACTTTTTTTTTAAAAGGACCACTCCCTCTAAAACCAAACGGTAAGGTGATATCGAGAACGGTTTTTTGTTTTTCTGATAGCCACAAGAAAATTTTAACCGAAAGAGAATTTTTTCGGATTTTTGACCTCCGACCGTATAACCGGTAATCACGAAAAACACCGGTAAATTACAGTTTAAATAGAGACTAACCATAGTAAACCAGTTTAAAATGTGTTGTGGAGAATAAATTTCAAGAGAAAATTTTTGGCTGTTTAGATTATGACAAACCAACCATGGTGGGCACCAATGGTGGGAGTAAACACGATATATTGAAAATAGGGCTACGGTATGTTACTGAACCCTAAAAACATAACTTATTCCGGATTACTTTTTCAGAGAAAAATTTTTGGCAATATTTATTTTGACACCAGACACCACCTGGTGGAGTAAACACGATATTTTTTATATCGACACTGGTATGTTATCCTGAACTACAAAATACTTATCCCTGGTAACATTTCCAAGAGAAAAATTTTGGCAATATTATTTTGACACCCGACAACACACCTGGTGGAGTAACAACACGATATTTTTTATATCGACACTGGTATGTTATCTGAACCTAACAAATATACTATCCTGGTAACATTTCAAGGGAAAAAATTTTGGCAATATTTATTTTGACACCCGCGACACCAACTGGTGGAGTAAACACGATATTTTTTTTATATCGAACTACTGGTATGTTAATAAAATTATTTAATTAATTTTAAGCATTTTAAGTATAGTTTCGTCAATTTAATATGAATTCATTGAATAAAATTTTGACCTACTTATCGAAAAAAATGTATACATTTTTTTGTGATGGAGCAAGCATCACAAAATTTGGTGCGAAGGAATCTCCTACAGTTTTCGAAGGAATAGGGGACTGATTGGTTGTGCAACGGTCCGAATATGAAGTCCGTCAGCGGACATGGTAAAAAGGTATTTTAAGGGGGATACTGACGTTAACAAAATTTTTCTTAAACCTATGACGCAGACTAATAAGGGGGTTGTAGGTGTCAGAATGCATGAGTGGAACAAATAGTTTAATATTATTTCTAGAACCCACAATAACAATAATTTATTCTTAAAAGTGATTGAAAATAATACGTTAAAAATATGATAAGCCTTTCCGATTTATTCAAATCATTTTTCAAATCAGAAATAAAGAGTTTTGGAGAAAATATTCTCCGCAGTTTAACATAAAGTACTTTCGTCGCGCTCAAAAATGATTAGAATTGAGCGCGAAATTACTTTATGTTAACCTGCGAGAATATTTTCTGCAAACTCTTTATTCTGTTTGAAAATGATTTGAATAAATCGAAGCTTATAAATATTTTTAAGTCTTTATGAATTGAAAAAAAAAACCATATAATATGTCTCGAAACAACCAAAAACAAATAATACGTGGGTAAGTATGAATGAGATTGTTATGATTGGTCGCAGCGAGGGCGTGAGACAGTTTTTTGGAGAGCGTGGGCCGTTTTTGTTCTCTCTTTGCCATGCTCGGAACTATAACCATGCGCATAGAGTTTTTTGAGCAGAATTAAGCGACCATCTTATGTACCATTCTCGGTAACCACACATACCGAATTTTTAAATTTGGCCCTTTTATACGATGATATTATGTAGGACTCGGTTGTGACCGAGTCGTTTTGGATACAAATGTAAAATTTAAGGGGGTGCGGTGCAATGTTTCTAGGCTCAAAGTGCCTATTTATGCCTTCTGATGCGGTTCAAGATGATAAAATTTTATGCAAAAAATCGTGTTTTTCCTGATAGTTTGCTAGGTCCGTTATAAGGACGCAAACTTTTTAACGCGGCAAGAATTTTATGTTCTTTATGAAGGAAACAAAACGAAATTTGATTGTCCTACTAAATAACTTTTGTAAATACGTTTATTTGTTGAAAAACAAATATTGTAATAATCGTAATGCGGCAAAAAATTGCAGCGCAATATATAGATTTATTTTTATGCTTATGAATTTTCTTCGATAGTAAGGATTTTTTTTGTTTCGCCAAATCGATCTAGACAAAGGAGAGATTTCATTTTTTAAGATTAAAAAATACATTTATTCCAAACATTTATTTCAAAATTCTAATGCAGGCATGTTGGCAGGACGTTATTTATATAAAATATGGCCAGAATATTTATCTCGAAAGTAAACATACAAGTGTCAAGATAAACAAAAATTTGACCAGGTGGTGTATGATGTCAAAATAAATATACCAAAATTTTTCTCTTGAAAGTTCCCGATTAAGTTATTTTTAGGTTCAGATAACATAGCCAGTGTCCATATGACAAATTATCGCGGGGTAATCCACGCAGGTGGTGTCTGGTGTCGAAATAAATTATTGCCAAAATTTTTCTCTTGAAATGTTTCCAGGATAAGTATATTTGTGGGTTCCAGATAACATACCAGTGTCCGATATGGAAAAATATCGTGTTTACTTTCCACCAGGTGGTGTCGGGTGTCAAAATAAATATTGCCAAAAATTTATCTCCTTTGGAAATTGTTACAGTAGGATAAGTATATTTGGTAGGTTACAGATAACATACCAGTGTCGATATAAAAAATATCGTGTTTACTCCACCAGGTGGTGTCTGGTGGTCAAAATAATATTTGGCCAAATTTTTTCTCTGAAAAATAATTCGAATAAGTATGTTTTTAGGTTCAGATACAACCAAGTGCCCATTTTCAATATATCGTGTTTCTCCACCAGGTGGTGCCCACTACATGGTGTTTCTGGTGTCAAATCTAAAAAAGCCAAAAATTTTCTTCGAAAATTTATCACCCAACCACATTTTAAACTGTTTACTATGGGTAGTTCTCTATAAACTGTAATTTACCGGTGTTTTTCGGTGGATTACCGGTCAACCGGTCCGGAAGTCAAAAATCGAAAAAAAAATCTCTTCGTTAAAATTTTCTTGGCTATGAGACAACAAAAAACCGTTTCTCGATATCACCTACCGTTTGGTTTTGAGAGGGGGTGGTCCTTTAAAAAAAAAGTTACCTAAGAGAAAACGGGAAGAGAAATTTAAAATTGGAAAGCGGACAAGAAAGCCAAGGTTTGGCATTGTTAGTTCAAGTTAATAATATTACTGAAAATTTTCTGGTTTTTCGGTGGTAACCATAACTAAAAACGTCTTTTTTTGGCGCTCATTTTCTTTAACTTTTTAATAAAAATTTTCAACAACATTTTGGGCCTTCGTGAACTTAAGTCTAATAAGAGATAATTCGGATGTGTAGTTACACAATATAAGCGCTCAAAGTCGGACCGAAAAAATCGCTTTGGAGGCCTCCCCCGATTTTATTCGATTCGGACGCTTTCCAAGGGTTAAGTGATCAAACGCATATTTTTTTCTTACCATTTTACCGCAAGACGTAGGCGGATGACGTTAAAAATAAAGCATGCGTAGGCCCAAATAATGGATAGTCGCGAAGCAAAACACTATAGGTAACGTTAGATACCTGAAGAAAAAACAAATTATAACAAGCTCATCTGAATTTACTTTCCTAGTAAAACATTTTGAGAATAAAACGAATTATTTGTACTTCGCAAATTTGCAATAAAATTCCATTCCCCCCACCCGTTTACTTAATTTGAACGCAATAAGGGCCTTTTTTGACAGAGGCCCAAAAACGCGATGTAAAAAACATCTTAAGATGTAAACTCGGAGCACAGAATTGGCGGTTTTTGAAATTTAGTTTTATTGTGACATAATGAATTTTTTTCGGATTTGCGCCAGTCATTCCAGTAACTTCAATTGGCTCGGACAAATTTTTTTCAGTGAAACCGAGGAAATGTGTGATTTGTGCCGTTCAAAAGACAATATTAACGCTGCGCAGCCGTTATTCGAGTTTTTTGAACCGAATTGTCAATGTAATTGCAGTCTTACTTCCACCAAAAATTTCAGAAGAAAATAATCAAAAATAATTTGTTCTTATTTACGAAGTTATTAGATGAGATTCGTCGAATTGTTGGATACTCCGGCAAAAACAGAGGTTAGATAAATAAACACCAGGAAAATACGGTTATGATTGATTAAAACTGTTTTGTGCTAAATTAACTACTTTCTACAGGCCGAATTTATTTATAATTTTTGTACCTCAAAGCGGAAAAATTATATTCTTGTCGATACATTAAATCCTGACCATATATGACAAAACAAAGCAAAACATTTTTTCGGATGGTTGGTCTTATCTACAGAGTAAAAAAAATTGATTAGAATTTTTGAAAAACAATATTTTTTTTTCATTTTGGTCATAAAAGGCAAGCGCAACCGGACTCTATTATCTGAGAATGGCGAAAAAAAATCCAAAGTCCAAATTGCAGCGCCAAAAATGGGAAAATAAGAATTAAATTGGAAACGGTTATATGTAAAACCTTGAGAAGAAGGAGAATTTTTTTTTGGCTTTCTAGGTTGATCACGTGACGGCGGAAATCAGTCACAGTTTACAAATTCGGTACGGTCGAGATTCCGAAATTCAAACAGTTTTTTCGCTATAATTAATAGCCCGTTTTCAAACGTGAATAGCTAAATTTTTTAACTGACAACTACAATCAAGTTCCGTTGTAGTGTGTTAAACTTGTTTAATTTGGCAAAAATTTCTGAGAGCCCCCGTTTTTTCAAATTACTTTCTTTTCATTTGTTGGTCAACTTTTCGATAGCAAAAAAATTATTTCTGTTTCTCACTCATTTACCTGAAGATGAATAATAAAATTCGGAACGTTGTAAAAAATAACTATTTTTTAATAACAAATACAAATATATATTGGTGGCCTACAAAACCCCGATACAATAATTCTAGATATATAGTCTGGTTTCTCTCAAAACAGATACTCCTCTTACAGTGGGTGGACCTAAGAAAAAAGCGACCCAATAATTAACAAAATGGATCGAAATTCTACAAGATTCAAAATTTTCTGCCATTTGTAAAATATCATTATAGGTTGGTGCTTAAAAACTTTTAATACCCAGCAGGGTAATCAAAAAGTCAGACAAAAGAAGAACACAGCCCAAATCCACCTCCACAGTCACTGGTCAAATCGGTGGCGTCGAGAGGGTATTAAATATCGCCGGAAATGAACTGTTTTTTGGATGTTCTTGAATCTGAATTGCTCTGGTCACCTCAAGGGACAAGTTTTATCATCACATGTAGCTGGAAAAAAGTATAGATGAAATCATATTTAAGGTATATTTTTTATAATTAATATTTTATACATGTAGCCTATATATCGAAGACTGCCTAGTGTAATTTTTATGTTGTTATTGACATAAAAATTACACTAGGCAGGGTCTTCGATATACATGGTATAGTTCGTCAACTTTTTGAAATAAAGAAGTAACACAGTCTGGCTGCTTTTTTTCGGCGACCCTTTTTCTGTGAGACGATGTCTTAAAGGTTGGTGTTTCTCGGTCACTGTTATGATATAGACTGGTTTTTGACGCTTGGGTCTTAAAATTTTCTGTCCTATATTATAATAGGCTTCTATAGTATTTTTGGGCAAAATTTTGTAATATGGCCCTAATGGGGCCAATTTAAGATTTGGTCGGTAATAACCGGAATTCTACTATCCGGTTTCAAAATCGGTTCAACCATCTTCGAGAAAAACTCGTGTTACTGGCCACAAAAAAAGAGTCGCTGAAAAAGTCTGTATTATTCTCAAAAGTTTTTCCCAATTTAATAAATAGTCCTTTGTGTAGTGGAATGGCCTGAAAGTAAATTTGGAATGAATGAATAAAATTATTTTGGAACAAACTCTGTTTCTCGCATCGAACCAACCTTCATTTTTAGGAGGAGAATACCGGTAAAAGCGGAAAACCGCGCTATGCCGCCCATCGATGATTGCACATTCACCAAGGTTTTTTCTTAAGAATAAAAGGGATCATATTTTTTCAAACCAACAAAAAATTACATTATAATAGACAATATTCAAAGAATCCCTCTAAGGTATCATTTTAAACCCCCTCACGCACCAAAAGCAGACCCGAGCTTCGCCTCAGATTCAAAAAGCAATTAATGGGCGCTACACTTTTATATGGAATAGTCATACGTTTTTTTTTGAAAATCATATATATGTATTAGAGTGGCCGAGTGGGGACCATTTTAAGGGAAGGGCTAAAAATATAGACAAAAACGCGAGGAGGGTATTTTGTAGGATAATTTTTATGCGGAGAATTATTTTTTTTGAAATTTCAGCAGAACAAATTTTCAAATTTTTGGCACGTTCCTGATTGGCTGAAAAACAAGATGCTCAAGAAGTCACTTTTGACCCGGAAAATGAATCGCAAGGTGAAGTTACAATTAGAAAAGCATATCTTTTAAACTTTTTTAAAAGTTTAAAAAACCGGTCATTTTAGGGTAGTTGAAAGTGGCAAAAATCGTCATTTTCTCCACAAAATCAATTTTTTTTGAAAAAAACCTCGGCACTCCAAGCTAGTTTCATACACAATAGTCCTCGCTGTGTTGGTTGTACAGACAAACAAAATCAAGTCTAGACCCCGCTCGGAAAGTTAGTGACATGTTGCCGTATACCCCGCAAGATTGAGATGCCAAAAAATCAAATTCACTGATAAAGTATGCTCAAAAAGATGCGCAAGCATCGACTTTGTGGAAGGTATTAAGCACTATAGGTCTCAGATGAGCCACAGGTGGTGCTACAGGCGATTCTTTGATTTGGTGGTGTAAACAGCAACACGGTATTAGCATTAACAGGAAAGCTTCATTATAGAAATAAATGAAAGTAACCATTAGTATAGAAATTATTTGAAAGATTAATTTACATTTATTTTTTCAGAAAATTTTCAAAATTTTGCCGATCGCTGAATTGGTTGAAAAATAAAAATGCTGCAAAAGTGACTTTTGACCCGGAAATGAAACCGCATGATAAATTAAGACTAGAAAACATTTTTCTCGGAATTGGTTGTTAAGGAGTAATCAAAATAAACGAAATTGTCAATTTTTAGCAAAACAAAACTTTTAATTAAGAATTTAGAGGATACATGTCAATACGAGAAATAAATGAGCCATCATTAGAGTGGGAAAATTTCGGAGGTTTATTTTGAATCTGTTTTTTCAGAAAATTTTTTTGCAAAATTTTGCTGATCGCTGATTGTTTGGAAAAATAAAAATGCTCAAAGTCACTTTTGACTCCCGTAAAATAGAAACCGCATGATTAAAATTAATACTACAAAAAAATATTTTTAAATTGCGTTGCAAATCAGGAAATGGTTTTTTAAAAGGTACTAAAAATGACAAACATTTGTCAATTTAAGGGGGTATGCGACTCTGATTTGACATATTCTGCCTAAATATACTGAAAACTTAGAGGCTCATAGAAAAACCCGAAAATGCTTATTTGTAGACTTTCTTAATCTGCAAAAAACTGCACGCACAAATTAGTTTTGACCATCAAACCAATAGGTAAACGTGTTGTTACATAAGACACTTAAAAACTGCAAAATCTATCTCCTACAGCCGGAGTATCATCAAATTGTGGCTCCAATTTGTCACAGATCAAAGTAACCGGTAGTATGTCAATCTTTTAGGCAAGCTTTTTTTTGATCCGGCAAATGAACAATTCTAGAACGCCAAATAACCGACAGATTTTATACAATTTCAGACTTCAAAATCTATCTCCTCCCGAGGATATATTGTGGCAAAATGACCCAAATTTTAATCCACAGTATTCTCCAGAACTTTGTAAAAGATTAAAACGTTTCACGACCCGCTGTGAATTTATAAAACAAAGGTTTTTATTAAATTTTTGTTGAAAAATGACCCAATCAACCGAAAAGCCGATAAAGGGGGATGTTTTTATTCAATTTTGTTTGAAAAGTAAGCTCAAATCGGCCGATTAAAGGTGAATTTTAAATTTTTTTTTTAATTTTGTTTGACAAAAATGAGGCCCCCAATCGGCCGAAGCGCCGATAACAGGGGCATTTCATATTTTGGCATTTGGATTTTGTTTGGAAAATGAGCCTCAGATCGGCCGAAGCCGATAAAATTTTGTTGAAAAATGATCCCCAATCGGCCGAAGCCGATAGGGTGGATATTACATTTTTAATTGTGTTAAAAAAAATGAGCCCCAAAATCGGGCCGAAAGCAATAAAAGGAAGCATTTTAATGTTTTAGTTTAATTTTGTTCAAAATGAGCCACAAAATACGGCCGAAGGCCGATAAAAGTGGATTTATGTTTTTTTGAATTTAATTTTGTTTTGAAAATGAGCCACAAATCGGCCGAAGACCGATAAAGGGGGAATTCATGTCAAATTAAATAGTGGCTGAAAAATGAGCCGCCAAATCGCGATGGCCGAAAAAAAGGGATTTTATGTTTTCAATTTTAAATTTGTTGAACAATGAGCCCGACAAATCGGCGAAGGCCGATAAAAGAGATTTAATGTTTTTAAATTTTAATTTTAATGAAAAGTGAGCCCAATCGGTCAAAGAACGACAAAGTGGATTTCATTGCTTATTATTCAAAATCATCCGAAATAATGAGGCCAAAATCAAGCCAAGGCGATAAAATATTTAATTTATTTTTTGAAAAGAATTAACAAACTTTCAAGAAATTTGATAATTTTTTTCCAAATTTGAAAGGTTTGTTAAAATTTGATTTTTTTTAAATTTTTTTTCAATTTACAAACATTTTCAAAATTTCATTTTTTAGAAAAATTACCAAAAAAAATTTTTGCAAAATTGAAAACTTTATTCGAATAATTTTGCAGACAAAATAAATTTTCGTAAAGATTTTTTTGTTTTAAAAATTCGCAATTTTTTCACAAATTTTACATTTTCTCAAAAGTTGTTTTATTTTTTTGGCGTAAATATTTTAATTCGAAGAAAGTTTCCGAATTTTGGAAAAAATTTTCAAATATGGTTTTTTAAAACAACAAAGTTTCAAATTTTGGAAAAAATTATCAAATTTTTCAATAAAAATTTGTACATTTCTTTCAAAGTTAGATAATTTTCCAAATTTTAAGCTTCGCCTAATCAAATTTGATCAACTGTTTTCCAAATTAAACTTAAATGTTAAACTTTTTCTTTCAAATTCAATGTTAAAAAATTGAAAAACTCGGCCGATTTTTGGGGGAAAACATTTTTTAACAAAAACATTTAGAAAAACAACATTTTCTACAAAACAATTTTTTAACAAAAAACACATTTTTTACAAAACATTTTTTAACCAAAAAACATTTTTTAACAAAAAGAAACATAGTTATGAGGTCACAAGTAAATGGCGAAAAATTTAAATGTTAGAATTCTGAAGGGCATTTTGCCTGGCTTGATAAATATTTTAGCCGCAACTTTTTTAATCTTTACTTTCTGAGTCCATCACATGTTTGAGCGTCTTTTTCATCAATTAATTATTAAAACTGTAACAAGGAATAAAACGCAAAACCTCTGAACAAAGTTCAAAAATTTATATCGGGAAAATANGTGAGTGATATCTGGAAAAACTGAAAAATAATAGAAAATTATAGACTTTGACAAAAACACTTTTTTAAAAGAAATTAATATCTTATTGCATTTTATATTCAGATGAAAAAACCTTTTTAAGGTTAACGTAATGAGATTAAGAATTAATACGTCGGGTTTGACAACGAAACATACAGTGGGTGACCAAAAGGCTGTCACGTTTCAGATTTATGCGAAACAAAGTTCAAAATTAGGAATTTTTAGTACTCGTATCGTGGTCCTTACATAATTCTGAGCAAAAAATTGGCTTATGGCATTTGCGAATTTTAACTCCGTGGGGTCTAAAATGGACAAATGTCAAAAATTACCGACCGATCTATCAAATAACCAACCCTGAAACAGGAAATTACCAGCTAATGTACTCTGCTGAAAATCATCTTTAGTTTCCTCAGTAAATTTAAATTTTTACGATATCGGCTTCATCCATCTCAAATATAAGAGTCAGAATTTTAGATCTATGTTTCATTATCTGTGTCTTTTTAATGTGTCTTAAATATCACATATAAATACATCTGAATTTAACGCCACTTTTCGTATTATAATCATAAAAATGATCAGCTGAAGTATGGCAGACGCTTGATTAATCTAGATAATCCGCGCCGAGTAATGCCTGCTCACAACCGTGTTTTTTTGTTTACCCAGGTTTAAGATGATTTCCGAAGCTTTAATCAATCATTCGAAAAATAGTTTTTTTTGCGTAATCAAAAATAAATTAATTTTTCGAAGATTTCAGCCGCGTATCAAGGTTGTGAAAAGTTGAGTCTAAGGTAACTTTTTTTTTAAAAGGACCACTCCCTCTAAAACCAAACGGTAAGGTGATATCGAGAACGGTTTTTTGTTTTTCTGATAGCCACAAGAAAATTTTAACCGAAAGAGAATTTTTTCGGATTTTTGACCTCCGACCGTATAACCGGTAATCACGAAAAACACCGGTAAATTACAGTTTAAATAGAGACTAACCATAGTAAACCAGTTTAAAATGTGTTGTGGAGAATAAATTTCAAGAGAAAATTTTTGGCTGTTTAGATTATGACAAACCAACCATGGTGGGCACCAATGGTGGGAGTAAACACGATATATTGAAAATAGGGCTACGGTATGTTACTGAACCCTAAAAACATAACTTATTCCGGATTACTTTTTCAGAGAAAAATTTTTGGCAATATTTATTTTGACACCAGACACCACCTGGTGGAGTAAACACGATATTTTTTATATCGACACTGGTATGTTATCCTGAACTACAAAATACTTATCCCTGGTAACATTTCCAAGAGAAAAATTTTGGCAATATTATTTTGACACCCGACAACACACCTGGTGGAGTAACAACACGATATTTTTTATATCGACACTGGTATGTTATCTGAACCTAACAAATATACTATCCTGGTAACATTTCAAGGGAAAAAATTTTGGCAATATTTATTTTGACACCCGCGACACCAACTGGTGGAGTAAACACGATATTTTTTTTATATCGAACTACTGGTATGTTAATAAAATTATTTAATTAATTTTAAGCATTTTAAGTATAGTTTCGTCAATTTAATATGAATTCATTGAATAAAATTTTGACCTACTTATCGAAAAAAATGTATACATTTTTTTGTGATGGAGCAAGCATCACAAAATTTGGTGCGAAGGAATCTCCTACAGTTTTCGAAGGAATAGGGGACTGATTGGTTGTGCAACGGTCCGAATATGAAGTCCGTCAGCGGACATGGTAAAAAGGTATTTTAAGGGGGATACTGACGTTAACAAAATTTTTCTTAAACCTATGACGCAGACTAATAAGGGGGTTGTAGGTGTCAGAATGCATGAGTGGAACAAATAGTTTAATATTATTTCTAGAACCCACAATAACAATAATTTATTCTTAAAAGTGATTGAAAATAATACGTTAAAAATATGATAAGCCTTTCCGATTTATTCAAATCATTTTTCAAATCAGAAATAAAGAGTTTTGGAGAAAATATTCTCCGCAGTTTAACATAAAGTACTTTCGTCGCGCTCAAAAATGATTAGAATTGAGCGCGAAATTACTTTATGTTAACCTGCGAGAATATTTTCTGCAAACTCTTTATTCTGTTTGAAAATGATTTGAATAAATCGAAGCTTATAAATATTTTTAAGTCTTTATGAATTGAAAAAAAAAACCATATAATATGTCTCGAAACAACCAAAAACAAATAATACGTGGGTAAGTATGAATGAGATTGTTATGATTGGTCGCAGCGAGGGCGTGAGACAGTTTTTTGGAGAGCGTGGGCCGTTTTTGTTCTCTCTTTGCCATGCTCGGAACTATAACCATGCGCATAGAGTTTTTTGAGCAGAATTAAGCGACCATCTTATGTACCATTCTCGGTAACCACACATACCGAATTTTTAAATTTGGCCCTTTTATACGATGATATTATGTAGGACTCGGTTGTGACCGAGTCGTTTTGGATACAAATGTAAAATTTAAGGGGGTGCGGTGCAATGTTTCTAGGCTCAAAGTGCCTATTTATGCCTTCTGATGCGGTTCAAGATGATAAAATTTTATGCAAAAAATCGTGTTTTTCCTGATAGTTTGCTAGGTCCGTTATAAGGACGCAAACTTTTTAACGCGGCAAGAATTTTATGTTCTTTATGAAGGAAACAAAACGAAATTTGATTGTCCTACTAAATAACTTTTGTAAATACGTTTATTTGTTGAAAAACAAATATTGTAATAATCGTAATGCGGCAAAAAATTGCAGCGCAATATATAGATTTATTTTTATGCTTATGAATTTTCTTCGATAGTAAGGATTTTTTTTGTTTCGCCAAATCGATCTAGACAAAGGAGAGATTTCATTTTTTAAGATTAAAAAATACATTTATTCCAAACATTTATTTCAAAATTCTAATGCAGGCATGTTGGCAGGACGTTATTTATATAAAATATGGCCAGAATATTTATCTCGAAAGTAAACATACAAGTGTCAAGATAAACAAAAATTTGACCAGGTGGTGTATGATGTCAAAATAAATATACCAAAATTTTTCTCTTGAAAGTTCCCGATTAAGTTATTTTTAGGTTCAGATAACATAGCCAGTGTCCATATGACAAATTATCGCGGGGTAATCCACGCAGGTGGTGTCTGGTGTCGAAATAAATTATTGCCAAAATTTTTCTCTTGAAATGTTTCCAGGATAAGTATATTTGTGGGTTCCAGATAACATACCAGTGTCCGATATGGAAAAATATCGTGTTTACTTTCCACCAGGTGGTGTCGGGTGTCAAAATAAATATTGCCAAAAATTTATCTCCTTTGGAAATTGTTACAGTAGGATAAGTATATTTGGTAGGTTACAGATAACATACCAGTGTCGATATAAAAAATATCGTGTTTACTCCACCAGGTGGTGTCTGGTGGTCAAAATAATATTTGGCCAAATTTTTTCTCTGAAAAATAATTCGAATAAGTATGTTTTTAGGTTCAGATACAACCAAGTGCCCATTTTCAATATATCGTGTTTCTCCACCAGGTGGTGCCCACTACATGGTGTTTCTGGTGTCAAATCTAAAAAAGCCAAAAATTTTCTTCGAAAATTTATCACCCAACCACATTTTAAACTGTTTACTATGGGTAGTTCTCTATAAACTGTAATTTACCGGTGTTTTTCGGTGGATTACCGGTCAACCGGTCCGGAAGTCAAAAATCGAAAAAAAAATCTCTTCGTTAAAATTTTCTTGGCTATGAGACAACAAAAAACCGTTTCTCGATATCACCTACCGTTTGGTTTTGAGAGGGGGTGGTCCTTTAAAAAAAAAGTTACCTAAGAGAAAACGGGAAGAGAAATTTAAAATTGGAAAGCGGACAAGAAAGCCAAGGTTTGGCATTGTTAGTTCAAGTTAATAATATTATCTGAAAATTTTCTGGTTTTTCATGGTATCCATAACTAAAAACGTCTTTTTTGGCGCTCATTTTCTTTACTTTTTCGATAAAAATTTTCAAAACTTTTAAATTATTACAACATTTTGGGCCTTCAGCTTGAATTTGAGTCTAATAAAAGATAATTCGGATGTGTAGTTATCACAATATAAACGCTCAAAGTCGGACCGAAAAATCGGCTTTGGAGCCTCCACCGATTTATTCGATTCGGAGCTTCCAAGGGTTAAACCTACGTTTTTTATTTTTTTTTTTGATTGCGTTTAGTGGAGAACGTAATTCTACACATTTTGGTATTTAACTTCAATTTCACCTATTGTAAAACTTGTTCTAACATTGAAAAAAACTTTCAAATTATGACGTCATTTCGAACGCCCGCGCATTTGTTCATTTTTGATCGAAAAATTTATTTCTGTCCTCATATCGACGAAAGTGCCAATATCGCCGAAAGTGCCCAATATCGCCAAATTTTTGTCTGAAAAAAATTTTCTGCGCTGTTGGGTCTGCCCCTGTAATTAATTAATTTTGCAGCTCTAACAATTCAGGCCTAATTAAGTAGGAAAAATAACACAATTACAATTTAAAACTTTTCGAAGATTATTGACTTCTGATAAGTCTACCCGTTCAAGTTTCAATAATTTTTTAAATGATTAGAACCAGAGCATTCTTTTCAAATTAAAAATTGCAAATTATATATCGCTTCATCGTAGTTTTAGAAACCTATGGCAAGATGCTGCTCAAAATGTTTAAAATATACGTTCTTTCGTTTTAAACAATTATAATTACTATCTCATTTAGTCCCACAAAAATGGACACTCCAATATTTTAGAAACTATGCAAACCGGAAGTTGAACCGTGGTTCTAACCATTACTACATCTCAAATTTCTAATGCAACAATGGGCGTAAAAAATTGGATTTCTAGGCTTGGAGACCCTCTTAAAGGGGTTCTAACCGCTTAGTTATAAGGATAGTTTTGACATGATTGATTGACCAAAAATTTTTAAGTTGCGTAACATCGGTAAAATACCATGGAATTAAGTACCTGAAGGTACTTATATCGCGCATATCAAATAGACCTATCTTACTACTCTGTATTTTCTTACGAAATTTGTGGAAATATAGTGATATATTTAAATTAACTTCTGAGGTAAAAGTTGTTTTTAGTGAAATTCCGCTACCGCCCCTTAATTTGGCTTCCGTCACATGCTAAGCCTTCAAATTTGTAGTAAAGAGTTCACACAAGAGTTTACTTGGCCAATGTTTTTTTGAAAAGATATCGTGATACCCGGATTATTAACCCTGGACAAAAATGTAAAACAATTAGAATAATTTTAGAAATTTGTATCTTTTTCCGATTTAATCAGACATTTGATGATTATCGTTAAGTCTAAGGGTAAATATGGGTCACCAGAAATTTCAGCTTGCAGCCGAGGACCGCAATAGAAATGGAGTGAATATACACATGTATTATTATAACGCGATCCATTATCATGCGTATGGTTCCAGGCTGCCTCTCTAAATCTAAAACATTGCACGATTCTATATTCTTAATTTAGTTCCGAGACAAATAAATCCGACCAAGATGAGGTCATTTCCCCATTTCCATTGCAAAATTCGATCATCTGAGAGCGTCTTTTCCCGCATAACGGGAAAGGAAAAAAAGTTTTTTTCCCGCATTTTCGCTAATTAAATCGGGAAGAAAAAGTTCAAGCTCACGAGCGTTTTTCCGGCATTATAAATTTCCACAAACTATGACATTAAAAAAAACTGTCTGAATATTTAAAGTAACAACATTTAATCATCGATGAGTATCGATTAAGGTCACTCTGAAACATTCCTACCTAACTTTATCGAAAATAACGTTTCGCCCACCGAACATCTGATCACGAATTTACCTAACCCTATCCTAACCCTATTCATAACCCTATTCCTAACCTATTCCTCCCTATTCCTAACCTATTTCGTAACCCATTCCTAACCCTATTCCTTAACCTGATTCCCACCCTTTCCTAACCCATCTAAACCCATTTCCTACTCTTTCCAACCCTATTCCTAACCATATTCCTAACCCTATTCCAACCCATTCCAACCCTATTCCTAACCCTACTCCTAACCCTATTTCCTTAACCCTATCCTCAACCTATTCCTAACTCTAGTTCAAACAGTTTTCCGTGAACACCGTATACCTAACCCATTCTAACCCATATTCCTAACCCTATTCTAACTATTCCTAACCTATTCCTACCCTATTCCTACCTATAGAATCCTAACATCCTTACCTTTCTAACCCTACCTTCCTACTTCCACCCTCCTAACCAATTCTACCATCATCCTATTCATACCCTATTCCTAACCCTTCCTAAACCCTATTCCGTAAACCCTATTTACCTATCACCCTGATTCCCTATTACTAACCGTATTTCCTAACGCTAATCCTAACCCTATTCCTACCCTATCCTACCCTATTCCTAACCCTATTCTCTACCATCCTATATCTAACCCATCCTACCCTATCCTCACCCATTCTAACCGTATTCCTACCCTTTCCTAACTATCCTCTATTTCCGTAACCCTATATCCCTAACCTATTCGTAACCCTTTCCTAACCCTTCGACTTCCTAACCTACTTCCTAACTTATCCAACCCTATTTCTAAACCCTATTCCTAACCCTATTCTCCTTTCCGACCCTATTCCTACCCTATTCCTACACATATCCTACCTTTCCGCAACCCTATTTCCCTAACCTCCTATCACCTCATTCTAACCCTATTCCTACCATTGCTCAACCCTATCCCTGACCATATTTACATCTCCTCACCCTAGGTTGACCAAGACACGCTATTACCCATACCCCTAAGCTACTAACCCTCTACCCTATACCCCCATTCCTTACCCTAGCTTTATCTCAAAATCGAATGCGGAAAAACAAAGTATTTTAATACGGGAAAAAAAACTCAAGCTATATTTTTCCGCAATTCTTTCAGGGAAAAAAATCTGACTTTTTGTCCGACTCAAATGTGGAAAAAAGCCCGAGACCCAGCAAACAATAAAAGCGATGACAGATTATTAAATAATTTGGGATAACGTTCTGCATGATTTATCGCCCGTTTTATTCACTATTTTTAATTAATGAAATTATTTAGGATTTCTTCGGAAAGTCATGAATAAAAATCGTTTAACCCTTGAAATCATAGAAAAAACAGTTTCCGCGGAGGCACCAGAGCCTTTCAGAAGGCTTTACTTTGAGCGTTGTTCACAGAAAACTCCTAAGTGATCAACGTTCAAATTTTCTTTCATCATCAAATTGGAGAGTTAAATTGTCGAACAAAAATATTCAATTTTCAAAAATTTCATGTTTAATTCCAGAAAAAAAGGTTTGAAAAACAAGGTTATTTAAACCACGTGATACTACCTCATGATAGGCTCGAGGAAATAAATTTTTATCTAAATGTCCGCGCAGTAATTTTTTCTACTCTTCACATTTGTCTGATCGATAATATCTGTTGGGATCGATATACTATAGTATATTTATAAATTAGTTCGAAATATTCATGAAAAAATCACGTTTTTGAGGAAAAAATTTGGATTTTCTGGATTTAATGAAATTATTCGATGATTATTACTATTTTAGGCTGAATATGGTATGTGAGTACTACTCTGACATTATTTTCATAAATTACATATTTTTAAAAAACATATTATTTTTTTCATACCGATATCGAAATAAAAATTTTTGAAATATCACTTATAAAGAAATATTTTCGCCCCAGAACTTCTTGAGATCAAAATTAGAGACTCAAAAGACTTTTCTAAAAACTGGTTAATTTCAACTTTTTATTCCATTTCCAAGTCGAAAATTATTTTATCAGAAGTGAGACTTAGGCGAAATCAACTTCGCCATAAAATTTGAGCGTATTAGCAAAAAAAAATTTTAAATAAATTGTTTCATCTAAATCACCGATTTTAAAAATGGATTTGAAAGTAAAGTGTCTGCAAACATTTTTCCACCATTTTTGCATGATTTAAAGTGGCTTGAGTTTTTCGAAAGGCTCTGTGCCTCCAAGGTTCAATCTTATAGTTTCTAAGTTGTTTTTCAAAAGTAAATCATATGCGAAAATCATAATTCAATCAAGCCTCCATAAAATTTAAAAGAGGGCTAAAAATGGAATTAATATCTCTAATAAAACGACTACGGGATTAAAGTTAACAATTTGTAATTTCAATATTTGCTTTATGGAACATAAATAATGGTACTTGTGATGAGACGGCAATTGGGGGTAAAGACTGAAAGAACTTTTTGGAAATCTCATCTGATACTAATAAGGGGGATTATTACAATATCGCCAATATCGCCGAAGAAAAACTACGCAATTTCACTATTTTTAGCAAAAATAATTTCAAAAAAGAAAAGTATAATAGACGTTTCGCTTTATTGCATCATCAATTTCAGTTTCAAGTAATTTCAGTTCCCATATCGCCGAAAATGCTCAATGGCCTCTCCCTGCATCTGTGTTTGGTTTGTGTTGGCAAATCAGCCGCATTTTCAAGCCAAATGCATAGTCTTGTGAAATCGAAACTCCCCGTGAAATAATGGTTTCAAGATTATGGTTGTAAGTTTTGAAACAAACATAGCAATAGAAAAAAAAATTACTCGTATGATAGTTCGTAATCTCTAGAATATTTGTTCACATTATTTGGTTTGATAAAATGTTTCAATTCCTATTCATTGTACCTTTTTTGCGGTTGTTCCGGAAATATTAATAATTATTTTATTTCAACTTCAAAGTTGTATTTTCTGACTTGTTTTGCTTTTTGCGTCTCCAGAGTTAGAAATTTATTAATGAAAATAGTGTTTTGGGTCAAAAAACAATTTAACTAATCGTGACTTTGTTTGTCAAACTTTTTATAAATTTCATTCTGCTCAGAAAATCAGAAAAATCCACTGCATACTCTATATTTGACTTCATATCCTGTTTAGACTGATCAAGAAGGTAAATTGAGGTAGTGTGGTGTGAATAAAGAAAGGAACCACTAAACTGCCTTAACTCGTAGACTCGATTTTAGCCAACGCGTTGCCGCACACCATTTTATCGCATTTTACGACGCTTAATCATCGATGACAAGATCAGTTATAAAGTTATCGATAACTGTTGAAACAAAATGACTTTGCGTCTTTTTTCGAACAATTCTCTCACTGGGCTACACCGTGACGTACTTTTTTTGCAAAAATTATTTTAAGCTCAACAAATTAACCTTTCATCGGATCAAAAATTCAAGACAGATTTTCTATCACAGTGATGAAAATTACACTGCCCAAAAATGATTCACGGTGACGTAAATTAAGGAAGTAAGAGGTGGAAAGTAGTGTAGTCGTGATTTAGCCGAGAGAAATTGCTTAAGATCAGTGTGTGAAGTGAATGGTTTATTTGAAGTTTTTAAAACTTTTTTCCGCATTACATCAAGTCCAAAAGCAGATCTAACGTGACCTTCAGATTAGAAAAAGGTATTGGTCGAAACAGTAAACAATAGTGATCAAAGTTACGTCCGAAAAATTTTGGGCAATTAAAACACTAATCTTACAGAGTTTGAACATAATAATTTCCAAACACGTCAGTGATTTATTTTCGAGAAATAAGGATTACTCTAGACAATTTACAACCTTATTTTTGAATTTGTTCGTCACCTGATTTTATTCCGAATTTGGTGTAAGAGAGAAATGTTTTTAAAACCAGTTCACCCTAGGAATTTTTTTGACGTAATTTGAAGTCTTTTTAAATTACGTACAATACTTTTTTTCAAAAGTCTCAAATCACGTGAAGACCTTAAAAGAATCGTCACGAATTTCAAACTTTATTGCATTTAAAATTGGCCTCCGATTTAAATAAGGCAGTCCTAGAAGTCAACTTCCGGAACACTGATTACCATGAGTAAAGGTGATGTTCATGTGCGTATCTGTGTCTTTCTTTCTACTCACGAGAAATTAGATTCCAAAAAATTTAAGAGTCATTATATCTAGAGATTTTGTGGAAAACATAATAATTATTAAGACGAGCGATAGAAAATCATTTAAGTTTTTATATGAGGTAATGCAATATTAATTAAGGTTAATTTCATCTTATTAGTCACTTTCCTTTGTAACAGGAGGTAATTTCGCAACTTTTTGTTTCTTATCCTCATTAAATGCCTTAAATTCGTTTAAAATTTTATTTTGTTATTTAGTTATGCAACATTGGCTGATATTATTTTAAGCTATTGAAAATAAATGTTATAATGAAACTTGCTAATATGGCCGATTTAAAAGTGTGGCAACGCGTTGGCTAAAATCGAGTCTGGGTACAGATTCAGTCTAAAGTTACGAGTAATCTTACTCTTGATCAGGATATTGCGACATATGTGAGGTCGCCCGAGCACCCAAAAATTTAGAGCTTCAAAATAATTTAATTAATCCTCTGACGATTAATTTTTCGCTTTTTATACTCAGAAAACCCAACATTTTATATATTTTATATTGTAATTTATATACTCGGTGACCAAGCCAATTCATTGAAATCCAGTTTTATTTCATTTTTGTGAAGCAGCCTCCTCAGGTTTGTAAAACAATAACGATTTAAAATTTGAGAAATTTGATGAGTCAACAGATTTTGGAGTAAAATTTAAACTTTGCCACTTTTAACTCCTCATCTTTTACAACATGGACCATACTATATCTTTTTTGGCAACCGAAGTCTTTTCCTATCTCGTGTATAGTAGTTTCTGTTTTTAAGTGTGTTAAATTTCTATACTAATAGCAATTGGGTGCAAGTGTGTGGTTTTACCATTAAAACTACTACACACGAGATCAGAAAGACTTTGATTAGATTAACGATATCCAGTTGAACTTTGCTAGTTTCATGTACTACCTCATGTAGATCAAACTAGTAAAGTCCAACTAGAGTCTATTCAGGATACGGTATCGTACGATACGATTCGTATCGTACATATAATGTGTAAAGTTTTGAAAGTACAACTAAACACTTTTCACTCCCAAGCGTATATCCAAGATTATACTTACGTGTCCCGTAGAACTTTGACGTCAGAGACCTAGAGAATCGTGTGATGTTATTGGTCAATACGCATTGACTCTTGTGTATTGACCAATCAAATCACGCGATTCTTTAGGTCTCTGACGTCAAAGTTCAACGGGACACGTAATTATAATCTTAGATATCTTGTAAAAATGTAATATATTATACGAGTTATACGCCAAAAAATTAAAACTGTTAAATTTTAATTTCTACTTCAAAAACTTTTGACTAATCAAATTATAAATCGATCGACTTTTTAAAACCTGAGGAGGCTGAATCATAAAAATTAAAATAAAACTGGATTTAAATTTGTATGACTCTTAGCTTGAAATTCATTTAATTCGGATTAATATCAAATTCTTATCCGAATTGTAGATCATGGGATAATGCTCATGATTTAGACCGAGATGATTACGACGCCCAAATTATAATCTCAATGCTCAGTAAGCATTGCTCACTCAAGCTGATTTGTCATGAAAAAAATATCGAAAATCATGTTTAATTGGGTATTATTTTAAGTCATGATATTTTTAAGTAGGAAATTATATGTTCTGTTCAGAACGACGGTGCTTCTTGAAAATATGAGAATTTTACGAAAAATATATCAAAATTTCGTAAAATTATCGTTCTTCATATTTGACTGATTCACTTTTTATGAGCTGTTTCCGAACGGATAAAAAATATTTTTACGGTCAATTTTTTTCACATCCGGGGTCAACAGAATTTGATTTTTATCTGACGTCTATCGATAAGATTAGCACAATGCTCAAAACACGACACAATTTAATATACAAAAATTTCAGTCGAATAAAACCCCTGAAAAACTGTTTCTCTGTATAATCTTTTTTAAGGGGTGCCTTTTCGGTGCATTTTGACAGATACCGTATCTGAGATACGGATATGGGCTCGTGATGAAAAACTTTTTACTGGGTTTATATATTCTTCTCGATATTCCATCAAAGTAATGTTTCATACTCCAGGCAACTTTTGTAACTACAGAATTTTCGAATTACTGCTTTTTAAGAGAATTTTAAGTTCGAATTAAACTTTTCGAATTCGATAAATTATGAGAATTTTTTTAAAACACTTCCGAACATTATGAAAAAATGGCCCATTTTTTTCTTCAAATTTTTTTTACAGTATTTTTTTCAAATCAACGAAAACAATTCTTCAAAATGGAATGGTCACTATAACTTTTCGCGTAGGTGACCACATATTTTTTATATGCTATTTGAAAAACATATGACATTTTTTGGGATTTTTGGTCGAAACATATTGGAAATAAAATAAAAATTCTCCCCATTTCTTGTTCAAAATTTTTAAAATGAATTTTTCTGGAATTCTTAGCTAAAAATATGGGAATGGCTACTTTCACTATATTCAAATATGTCTTTGTTTTGTTTCTTTGCTCTTGTTTATACTCTGAATCGTATCTTTTGAAGTAAAACTACGGTTTGGCAGAAGTCCATCGAAGCCCTTTTTTTATCCAGAATTAAAAAACATTATCACACTCAAACTTGCCAAATTTGGTGAACACTTATCCACCGTTTAAAATTTATTTCATTTAACTAATGAAAAAAAAATTTCTTTGGATATGCTAAAATTTCGGTTTTTTCCGTCCTTTTTCAACAATTTAAATTTTCGATTTTGACGTATAAATCGAAATTAAATAAATTTTCAACTATGGTCGAGACTAATTTTTAGAGCTTCTAATTAATAAAAAAAAGAAAATCAATTTTACTGTAATTTAGACACCTTCGATAGCAAACGCGCGTTTTTTGAGTGTTATTTCAAAAGACGATTTATTAAGTAAAAATAATCGATCTGACAAAAATCAGATTAAACAAAATGAGCTCAGAAGTTCCAAGTTACGGTTTANAAGTGACTAAAAGTTTCCCATCAAGCGAAAAAAAATGAAAAAGTGCAAATCTGCCAAAATGCACCGACCCCCTTAAAGTGCTGAAAATTGGAGGAGGTATTGCATTTCCCTTTCAAGTAGACTTACCCACTAACCAGGGAGGTGTAGTATCATTGAGGTATATAATAGGGATTTTAAGCGAGAGTGAGCAAGAATATACTATATTTCCCTGGTTAGTGAGTGACTCTACCTTTAAAGGAATTAATGACGTGATCCCGATTCCGACGATCCAGTCATTTTAGATTTCAGTAAGCATGTTTTTCAGCATTGGATTTTTTTGATACTTATACATTTATATGTTTCTGATTTGTTGAAAATGGACTACAAAGAAATATGAAAAACCATTATGGGCGTGTTTTTGTGAATCTCCTTATTCCGACGGTATAAAATTTATTTTTCTCAACTCAGTATTCTGAAAAAGAGCGACATTTCAAATATCCAAAACTGGTAGTTTTGAGAAAATATGTAATTTTGGCATAAATCATATACCCTTTTCCCAACCTTAGTCCATCTGAAAAATGTCTACTATCTCTATAGCGCGTGTTCGAATCCCACTAATGCTGTGTCAGTGATTGTCTTGAGTATGATTATAGGAAAGGGTGCTTGATATTGGGACCGCTGAAGTTGATCGGTGTGTAATCACTCAAGCAATTACTAAGTCAATCACTAAGACAACATTAGTGGGATTCGAACACGCGCTATAGAGATAGTAAGCATTTTTAAGATGAACTTAGGTTGCGAAAAGGATACTGTTTACCTGTATCTATAAAATTTTCATGAATCTGAGATCTTTTATTTTAGCGAATTCGAAATTATTCTCAATTTAAAATTCGGGGGAAACGATTAAAAATGTTAATTGATAAAAAAACTACAGCTCATTTCAGTCTTTTTAATCAATCTGATTATCCTGCATAATCATCCTTAATTCACCACAGTTGGTTGAAATTTAACTTATTCAACCCAATTCAAGCCTCCAAAGCTAGGTATTCATTTCACTGACAGCTAGACTAGAGTTAATATAATATATATACAACAGCTTCTGCCCTTGAAATAAGTTTTCTTCAAAGTTTTTGTAACTAATCTAACCTTTTTTAAAAAATTAAACCGCTCAAATAACTCATTTACAGTAACATTTGTACTTTTCCACGCCATGGCGCGCCAGTTGACGCAACACAGTCACCACAAAAATTGAAATTTCTTCAAATTTAATCCGAGAATTTGTTTTTTTAAGGCCAGTTTTGCGGGATATATGATGATTTTGCGTGTTTTCTTATCAATGATCAACTTTCAATAGTATTGTGTGTTTTACCAGAATTATCACCGTCAAAGATTTTTTGGGGAGATTAGCTTTAAAACATGATATGCGTCATAATTATTTTGACTCGTAGACAGCAAAATAACAACCTACAAACATTTCTCATAACAGCACTCCTAAAATTATATCTAAGATTTGGATCCCTGGGTCTCTATTTTCGCGGTTGACAAATTAGAGTATCAGATATCACTTCTTTCATCAATTAGAGCTTAGAAAATAAGTTCAAACGCGAAAACGAAAGAAGAAGCCTAGGGTTCCTCTTTTTCAGTATGATGAAAGTAAGAATTTTTGAATTTCGAATCGAGAAAAATAGGATTTGTGCTAGTAACTGCGTGTTTTTATATTAGGTGAGAACCGTTCACAGTGAACTCCACTTCAGTCAATGTAGGTGTCAGTCAATTCTTAGTTTGATTTTTGGAAAAAAAGTATTTTTATTCTAAATAATTATATCTCTTTTTAGAATGAACAATGACTCAAAAAAAGCAGCAAAACATCGTCTAGTTCTCAGTTAGGGCGAAAGAATAGGCATTTTCACTATGCGTGAACGGCGCGAGTGGTGGCTTATGGCCTACCCAGTTCCTCAGTGAAGTAGACAATGATTTGAGTTTTTCGCGTCGTTGTTTATTCTTTTATTACTCTCAAGTAAAGAAAATTGATTAAATTTTATGTTTGAAGATCTGGAGGTCATTTTATATTAGCTTCAGAAAATGTTTTCAGATTCCCTCAGTTTCTGAAAAAAAGAGCTTTCTCTTGTAAGAAGTCCCGCATATAATTCGACTTAAAATTTGTGAAGTTCAAACCGAGAAGTTTCAATTTGTTTTTGCATAATTTTCGTAAGGGATAAATTTACATTTTAGGGCTTCCGATTTTACAACTTTTTGCATACACTTGAGATTTTTTCAAAACTACGTTTCCGTTCAAATCATGCAAAAATAAATCTTCCTAAACTGAAAACAAATTTTCTTATAAGTACTTGATTCTTTATCATGATTCATGATAATTAAATTTATTGGAAATATTTGGATAATTGCAAACAACTTAAAATAAAAAATTGGAATCAATAGTTCTGAAACTTAGTAGATTTTTTACAAAAAACCCCCCCCCCTCAAAAAAAATAGCTTAAATTAAAAATGAAAATTTCTAAAAGGCATTAAATGCAAATAAAAAATAAATTTTTAATTTCCCGGAATCCTTAAGTTTGGGAAAACCTACATGTAAAGGATTCGAATATAATAAGTAACTACCGCATGATCGGCATGAAAAGTATTTTCAAAGGTGTGTTACAGTAAAACCATGTGTCATAAACTTGAATATAGTATCATTAGAAGCGTCAGAACCTCGACTGTTGATTCGAAAGCTCTCTGTTTTTACAAATACTCTCAAGCACCCGGTAAACCGATTACAAAACCAGAAAATTCAAAATTTTAAAAACTACCTATCTTCGCCGTCATTATACATGAAAAAATCAAATTTAATTTTAAAAATTCAAAGATTTGTGTGGTCCTTTCAATCTTGACAAATTTCAAAAACTCTAAAAATCTTCAAAAACCTGTTATTTTTCAAGTGTCGGCATATAATTATCTTCACCTTGAATTTATTATTATTTTATTTTTCCTATTGACGATTTGGAAATTTTGAAAGTCAAATATGGATACCGATTTTCTTGGCCCATCTTGTACAGAATTTTTTTGGTGATTTTAAGACGTAGTTTTTTTGGTCTTGAGATTTAAAAAAAACAGTTTGAAGGTGCGAAAAGTGACATTTTGGCCCTCGGGTTCTCATGGGAGTTGAAACAGCGGTATCAAAAATAATAGGCTGACTCGAAAGCGATGAGTTTTCTTCAGAAGGATTTATTTTTGTAATGTTATCGGATGTACCGGCTGATCAAAGATAACCGGTAAAGTATAGCTTCGAGTACCGGAAGTGATATTTCAATGATTTGAATGTACCAAAAGATGAACAATTATCAGTTTTTAAAGACAGTATTATGAACTAGGGGTCATAATTGACCGCAAGGTGGCGCTATTGGGGAATTTATATTTTGAGTGAACACCGAAAGAGATATTTTGACCAGCCAGTACAACCGATAACGTTACAAAAAACTCCATTTGGAGAAAACCTTTCGCTTTCGAGTCAGCTCATTTTATTTTTGATACTGCTATTTCAACTCTCATGAGAACCCGCGGACTAAAAGGTCACTTTTCGCACCTTCAAATCTTTTTTGTTTAATTTCAAAACCAAAAAAAAACTTTAGTCTTAAAATTACCACAAAAAAATTATCTACAATATGAGCCAATAAAATTGGTACCAATTTTTGACTTTCAAAATCTTCATTTGTATTTTCTTAGTCACAGTTTAGAGATCATTTCAAACTTGGGCGGTTTTTTTTCTCAGTTTTTTTTGAAGGCGCTCAAATTTTGAAGTGGGGACTCCACTGTGGGGTAAAAATTGTATATTTTTGCTGAATTTGATTTTTGAAAATTTTAATTTTTCTAATTGTATATTTTTCAAGGACATTTCAGAAATACGGACATAATCTACAGGTTCCATCACTACAGGTTCCCATATAAATCATCAATTTGTTAACACATAAAGTATTGACACATTTTTTTATTCCACCTACTTATTTTAAAACTGCTTTCTTAAAGTACTTTTTTTATTCCACCTACTTATTTTAAAACTGCTTTCTTAAAAAGTACTTTCTTGAAGAGATAAAGCTTCGATATAAGCACCAATCGATTTAAAACTATTTTAATTACTTAAAACAACTTTAGTCTAAGTTTAAAAATGCTTCAAAATAGTTGCCAAAATGCCGACGGGTACCCCCTTAAATGTCCTTATTTTCTTGCATTTACCACCTACAACCTCCTAAAAATAAATAAACTTTAATGGAACCTTTCATAGTCCACATTTGAAGGACATACTTAGAAGATAAAATCCTCCTTAAAAGTTTTTTGTTATTTTAACAAGTGGAATTTTGATTGTTCCAGGTTATCAAATTTGATAGAAAACCTCAAAAGTTAAAAGAAATTTTAGAAGCTCAAAACCAATTTTTTTCTGTCACAGGAGTCATAATCCTATAAGCTTTCCATATTTTTCCGTCGCAAACGTCTAATCCCATAACGTTAAGTGTAAATGTGGTAGTTTCTAATAAGTGTTTTTTCACAGTTGAAAATTTGAATGTTGAAATAGAATGTGATTCTACATAAATAACATTTTTAAATTCGTTAAGGCTGATGAATCAACTACTTTACAGCCGATGACCAGTTCAAAGTTCACTTGCTTAAAAATCTAAGCTCAACCTCTCAAAATTACAAAAAATGTGAGTTTCGCAAATTTACTTTTAACATTTTTATACAACATTCGAAAAAATTATATTTAACGGATACCGTTCAAAAATAAATATCGCTAAAAATTAGATGCTAGAGTATCAGGCCAAAAATAAGAATGAACCAGATCTCGCACGTCATGTTTGGCTATTGGAGGGTGCTAAAGGTCGAATCCCGATAACGCATCTCGTACTAAATAATACAATGGATCGATGTTATTTTTCGGACATGGCTTTATTGAGTTCTTGAAACCGTTCGAAGGTCAAAAATTTTCGTAAAACTATTGTGTATAACCTTACAAATAATTACAAGGTCAATTTCAAAGTGACCACATTGCTTTGAAAATAATTCACATGATGGGATTTAGTGGACAAAGTAGCTTCACCCTCTAGCGCACAGCGTGTTAATTATTGACTAATTATTGTACATGACTATCCTGCATTTAAAAGCATTTTAAGAGCAATTTTATTTTAAGGTTTTTAACATTAAAACTTGATGGTTCTGATTTTGATCAGAAATTTGGTTCTCATTTTTGTGGTTTTGGACGGTTTACACGTATATCCTTTTTCAAGCCGAAATAAAGTCAGATCCCTAACGTATTAATCCACCATACCCTCGATATTAAATAGGCGCGAGGGTGTGGCTACAAGGGAGATTTTGGGTTAATTCGGCTTGAATGACAGTATTTCCTAAAATTTATTTTTCGAATTTGTATTTCTAATTTCTAAATTCAATTGATAAATTTTCAGAGTCTAGAAAAATGCCTAAATATAAGATGTGATTTGAAAACATAAACATGTGTATCTACTGTAAACAGTAATATTTTTTAATCATATTGCTTAAATATGACATATTTAATATGTAGTGTATGTGTTTTTTTTACTTGCGAAATGAAAATTGTAATTTAGGTATTTACGGCCAATTAAAAATGGTAACTAGGTGGATTTTCTTTTGAAAGTTAAGCTATAGCCGATATTAAGGGTTTGAAAATATAATCCACCTAGTTACCATTTTTTATCGGCCATAATCACCTAAATGACAATTTTCATTTCGCAAGTGAAAAAACACATACTGTTTTTTTAAATGAAATTTATTTGTATACTGTATACAGTGTGGCCCTGAGTGTGGGGCCCACACTGTGGGCTCAATATTAAAAACAATACTTTTTTAAATGCATTTCTCGCGCTCTTTTTAATCAGAGAGCACGTTAAAGATAAGTTAAACCTTGACTTGAAAACTTAAGTTACTTACATTTTGAATAGAAATATCAGAAATGAGGGGTCTTTCTAGATTAACTTCAACGTATAAAATATCATCTAAGGACAGAGTTGGTGGTTCGGTGTAGAAATCAGTGAAGTTTGCGTTTTTGAACAATCTCATATCCCCTCGCAGATTCTTGACTTTTGATTTCACAGCAGAGGTTCTAAAAATGAAAGTTAGTTTATACAGTTTGATAATAATATTTGTGATAATTTGACTGATTTTCGATTATGATGGTTTTTCCAATCAAATTAAAAATGTGGACTTTAACAACTGTACGTCATTTCTGCTCTTTAGCGCCAAATTTTTACTTATATAAGTAGTGGCTAGGAGAGGCCCCAGGAGTGTTAGGATTGGCTCCTCAAACCCGCACATCCTAGATTAACATTCACGTGTTAAAGGGATATTGATTTTAGTTAATATCCTTATTATAGAACGTCTAATATAATATATAAAGGATCAAATGAAACCCTACTTTCTGCAGTTCTTTGATTAAATATCCTTGTGTGCGTCTTTTAAAACTTCTACAGCATATTTTGCTTGAAACTGATTAACACCGTTTATTGGTGAATGATAATTAGATTTTTTTAAACAACTACGTGTAAATTCAAGGGTGTTGTTTGGCGGAAGTGGGCTAAAGCAAAAAACTAAGATCGCAAGAAAAAACGTGACAAGCTGTAAAGTTCACGGAATACAGTATGTCCTTTTTTTGTAGCGATTGCAAAAAAAATACATTTTGAAACCTCGCTGTTGATTGGCTTATAAGTGACTTTTGTAGTTAATCCATCAAAAAATAATTCTTGGCTGACTGATGAAAATGCTGGTGTCAAAATATAGTATTTTTCCGATCGCTACTAAAAAGGACATATCGTAATTTCTCATGACTTTGATAACCACAATTAATATTTTTTGAGTCAAATTATTTTGAAATTTTACTTTCCAAACCAGTGAACAGTATGAAATCATCGTGCAATTTCTCGAAAATTAGGCGGATTAACGCTCCATCTATATTTTGTATGGGAAATTCATGAAGATTTGAGCTAGTATGAATAAAGTCTAGATTCGGCATAAGAAGCTAAAGAGCGTTATAATTTAGTTTATAACATTATT
>SCLH01001936.1:98778-108780 GCA_004367855.1 Oikopleura vanhoeffeni | reverse complement strand
TCGAAACTCTTTGAATAAAAAACGTTTTTCTAAAAGCAAAAATTTTATATTTAGAACCGGAAATTTGATTATAATAATCTTATAAAATTAGATTTATAGCACCATAACTTATGCTGCATGACCACCAAAATTTTCAAAATGACATCATGTTAATTTCTAGAAGATCAAATATCCTAATACTGACCGAAGTCTTTCCTGATCTCGTGTTTAGTAGTTTTTGTCTTATAGTGTGCTAAAAGACGAAATTATGAAATCCGTTATTTCGAATAATTGATTAATCGTCAACCCTTGTCATCTTTCATTAAATCAAATTTTGGGTTTAACCCATTTGCAGGCAAAAAAACTTGTTGAAAATATGGACTCGAGTTTTCTCTGAAATGGGACAATAGGATTACGGCCCTAGACCAGGGTCGGCACCCTAGCAGGTTTTACTGGGAAATATCGTATTCAAAATTGCTGGTAACACTTTATCAAGGGTTAATGATGGGCATGTTATAACATTGAAAAATTCTAAAGAGGCAGTTTTTACAGCCGCAAGACTATCTAGCGCACTTACAGCATGTCACATTTTTGCTTTCGATCTTGATTTTTGCACAATTTACTATCCACAAATCAAAACGTTTAAATTTGACAAACACGTAGGTGCTTGCGAAATTTGAACGTTTTGATTGGCGGATAGTAAATTGTGCAAAAATCAAGAACGGAAGCAAATATGTGCCACCCTGTACATTTATAGGTCATTAATTATGGCTGTGCAGAATGCGTTGTATAAATTAAAAAGTGGCCGGATTAGGCTGTTATCGGTTATCGGCTGTTATCGGCGCTTATCGGTTCGTATTAAGAATCCAAGGTTGTCGAAAAAGTCCGATAACAGCCTATGCCGGATGTGTTTTTGTTGAAATTTTATTACAGTAGTAAAAATGATTGATTTAACACTCTGTATGCTTAATAAAAAGTCAATCCAGAATCATATATCTGAAATTATACTTGCTGGTCTCGTGAAAATTTGACGTCAGAGACCTAAAGAATCGCGTGATTTCATTGGTCAATAAACATTAAAATCAAAGCAAGGTCCAATCAAACAGGTCCTAGACGTGTCTCTAACGTCAAAGTTCTACGAGACAAGCAAGTATAATTTAATATATAGCGTGTCCATCCATCGATTGTTGGCCAAAATTGACCACGTAGGGTTATTTTAAAAATATTTAATAACTTTTGCGAAATTTTACGGCGCATATTTTTCAAAATTGCATTTGATAAAAACATTGGGGCTTTGAGTCCGAATTGAGCTACAGACCACCCCAGTTAATCATAAAACCGCCTTTAATTTTTGTTCGAGCCCTTTCTGAAGAATATTTGTTTTTAATAATCTAAAACTTTCTATTCTAATATGTTTCCGTAGTGTAGTGGTTATCACGTTCGCCTAACACGCGAAAGGTCGCCGGTTCGAGCCCGGCCGGAAACATATTTTTAATTATAAAATCTAATAATGGACGCTTTTTATTTGTATAATTTTTAAACAAATTGTTTTTCAATTGTTTTTAAGGTTAGTTATCATCGGTAACGCTTCGGCCTTGGTCACACTTATTACTCGTTTTTGAAACTCTGCACATTTTCATTATATTTTTAACCCTTGAAGTTGAAAATATCGATTAGTGGTAATCCGCTTTCTCAGTAGACAGTGACTCAGCTGTCAGTGAGCTCTCGTTAAAAGGTTCGGTAAATTTAATTTGAAAACTTTGAAGTTCTATCGAAATATTAAAGCGTTCACAAAATAACAATATATCCACTGGATATTATCCAGGTCAAAAACCGCTTCTAGGGTAAATCAGCGTTAAAAAATGTTCTACATAACAAAACAAAAAATTTGGGCCACCTATTGGTCAGAAAGTAGGTTTTAAAATGTTCATTTCTATTTTTGGGTCAATTATTTTTAAAAAGTGATATTAAAAGTATAAGTAGGTTACTCACCGTAAAATTTGCTAAATATTAAAAAATATGAAAAGGGGTTTAAAAGGATTTTGAAAATTTTTGGTACAGAACTTATACAAAAAATTTCAAGTTTGTAAATTATACATTAGAATTCCTTCACTAAATGAACAAATTGTTAATAAAAATTTCACACTATTTTAAAGTGGGCCTAAAAATTAGCTCTAGTTTGCCCACATTTATTTTCTACGCAAAAAGTCAAGAACTCTAGCTTTCGCACTGTAGACTTTTCTGATCTTACAAATAAGTATTATTAGCTTGACAATGAATTATCGAAACGTTGCTTAAATAAATATATAATATACATTCGAATCTTTCTTTTGTTATTAGTTAAATTAAATCTTTTAAAATTTCAAATTTTCGCCGGTCCAAAGTTTGGACTCCAAACCCTACTCATTACTCTTTATTCTACATAACAGTTTGTTACTAAGTACTTAGTTGGTTCTAACATTAATTGTTAGTACAAGTATTAACAAAGTTACTATACTAATACATTAATTTAATGAAGTTAATTTGATATTTAATAATATTTACATAATTGTATAACAACAAATTTCAAGAAGATCAGTTCGGAATCTCTATAAAAAGCTATATTTTTGTATTTTGTTATTTCGCAGCTAAAGTGCAAATAATTTGTATGAATATCAGGTCGAGAATATCATACTTTCTTCGAAAAACTCAGTTAGATCCAATAATCAAGATTTGAGATCTAGATAAGCCGATTTAGACTAATTTTCAGAATTACATAAAACCATTGAAATTAAAGTGTATTAAATTCAAATTATAGCTTTTTACTCCGGATTTAAACTACTTTGCCGACTAAACGTGATAATTTCGATAGTAGTTTAAGTCAATAAGAATCATCTTCTGAAGTAACTAAAATTTAACTTATTTTACAATATACTCAAAATACTCAAATATACTCAATATACTCAAAATACATTATTTGAAAAAAAAATAACTTAAAAAAATTCGTTAACAGCGATCTGAGATAGCCTATCTCTTTAAACACGTAAAAACGTATAACTTATACTTAGCGTGTCAACCAATCGAATATCGGTCAAAATCGACCAATCAGGCTTTATTTTCTAAATGTACTGGTTTGTGTGAAATTTTATGGCGCATTTTTGGTATGAATATTTATACATCATGTGACACCCTGAAAGTTATATTTTTCTCTTTTTTAACAATAAATAGTTATACAGTATAACTTATACACTATATTATCGATTTTTCGCACGGAACCGACCCTAAGTATAAGTTATTATTCTCAAAAAATAGATCAAAAAAAATAAAGATGGAAAAATAGTACAGATCAAAAAAATTTCTAATGGAATTTTTTGACTGCTTCATAATCCTAACATTAGAAATAGGCTATTTCCAATGAAAATTTTTCCATGAAAACTCTAGTATGTATTTTTCAAAAAACTTGGTTTTCCAAAATTGTGGCCAATTATGCGCCAGGGAGTAAAGCTACCCTTGTGCACGTGGTAATTTTTTGAGTTTAATCGATAAAGCCATTCAAAAACGATTTAATCATCGGTAGTCATTCGAAATCTTCTATTTCCTCGAATGTTTTAAGATCGCGGAAATACGTAAAAGATAATGCTCAAAATAAATCTTCAACGTAAAAATAAAACTCTAAATTTGACATTTTGACTTTTTTCTTGGTCAGTTTTGATCCGTGATAAAACTTGTGATAAGTCCTTCTATTTCTATGTTCGATCATAAATATTCTGTCCCTTTAGAAATAAGCTTTCAAAGTGTCGAACTTATGTCATGTCGAATATACAAATATTCTCACATCATTTAAAATGAAGAAATAGAATGTCCGCAAAAAATTTTGATCGATCAAGAATGTCTTTTTTTAACTCTTAAGATCGTATTCAAGACTTGAATTCTATTTTGAGAAATTTTAGAAATACGCGAGTTATTTTGAACTATTATGCATAACTTTTGAATTACGGTAAGCTCAAAATTGAACACTTACGGTAAATAGACTGCTCTCGGTTGGAAACCATTTTTAGAAAATAAAAAATAATTCGATTAATTAACTTGTGGACCCAGTTAGTACAAATTGATACTAATTTTAATAGGACCTGCTCTTTCACAAACAAATTACGCTGGAATAAAAAATCGACATGCATGAGTTTTTTCAATTTTTTATCAATTAGTAGTAAAATTATTTTTCTGAGTTTTCTGCTTCTTGTATTATTATTTTTTTTTGGCTTAAATAGCGAAACAAAAAAATGTAATCAATTTTTGGACATGACAAAATATTTTTTGTAACTTTACAGGAATTAACAAAATATTTTTTGTAACTAAACAGGAATTTTTCGTTGAGAATTATAAAATATAACAGATCGAAGATAATACTTTGGTAAGGATATAAACTAATTAGGAATGTATCTGACTTATTAATCAATTATTTTATTTGAAAAATATCTTTTTGAAATTACAGTCCGAAAAAAAATTGTCTCCTTAATTGTCTCCTTAAAGCGCATTTCATAAATTTTGAAAATTTATCCCTATTTTTTGCTGCTTATCATCAGATAAACTCGATATAATCAAATAACCGCTTGGTATCGAGTTTCGCGCCAAACTGATGTATTTGCTTAGGTAGTTTTTTTATAGGTGCAACAGATTTCACTTTTTACCACTTTTTCATTCTGAAAATCGTGAGAAAACTAGATTTTGGAATTTTATTTTTCAGCCATTAATCTTAGAATTTTTTCTAGTTTCGTATGATATCCATATTGGGTCATTAAGAAAAATGTTTGGCCTGAGCTTTTTCAGTTTCTAGTTGAATTCAAAAAACCGTTTTGTGATATCTCATACGGTTCGTCTGTGGTGAAATCTGTCGCACCTTTAAAAAAACTACTTAAGTTGGTGTCTCAGGCGGTAAGGCAGTTAATCGGCTATAATGTGCTATCAAAATTAGCTAACTGTTAAATCGACTATATAATACCTATATTCGAAATGAGTTACTTTTAAACAATAGCCGATTTACTTTGTTCAAATCGTTCAGTGAACGGTAGCCGATTTAATCATCTTCGCATTAAATTATTTTGGTAGCCGATTTACATTCAACAAATAGATGATTTACTATTTTTAAAGTTTATTTAAGCCAAGCGGTAGCCGATCTACCAAAATTTCGGTCACCGTAGCCGATTTACTATTTAGCAGATTTACTATCTTACCGTCTCAGGCCATTTTCTGGCAGATCGTTTAAAACCAGCTGTTTTGATATTTTATCATTAAATCGGAAATGAAATACGCTAAACCAAATGTTTTAAAAGAAAAGGAAATATATGATCTTTTCTGTATTTTCATTTGATTGAAACCTCAGAGTAATATGTATTTGAGATTTATTTAATGATAACTGTATTTCAATAATATTTAGTATGTGATAGTTATTGCAATTCTTACCACAAATAAACTAAATTTTTATTTATTTCAGCTAAATATTTGAAACTGAAAAAAATATTTTTGAAAGTTCTCAACTGAAAATTAAGCATTGAAGCAATCGCTACAAATACATTTACTCAAGAGGATCTGATAGCAAATTTTCCTCTGATTATAAAACTTTTGGAAAAATTTATAAAAAAGTGGTTCACTGGAAAAAATGTTCCGACTCCTTAAAGCGCCTTTAATCCCCTATGACTCCTTAAAGCGACAGATTTTAAAAACTCAAAATGCGCTTTAAGGAGGTAGGGACTGTAGTGTCTTTCTGGTCATGCGTGACCAGATGCCCTTTAATCGCAATTAAGGACCCTTAATCATTTATGAATAACAATTTACAAAGTGATCAATCGACTATTTGGATAATTGACGTTTGTGCGTTTTTTTATCGAAAATTTTTACTGTATTACAGTACTTATTTTTTGCACAAAAAAATTAAATCATCAAAAAAAGCCTCTGAGTGGGATCAAAAAAAAATCTAAGACTTTTTTCCCAATACACCATAGCACCAAAATGATCACGTGACCGTTTATTCAAGGAATAAGGTAGGTAAAAGTAGTACTGTTTTTTTTTTCAAAAATTACTTAAATCAATTTTTGATAAAATTGAAGTGGTTCNCAATAATATTTAGTATCTGATATTCATTGCAATTCTTACCACAAATTTTTATTTATTTCAGCTAAATATTTCAAACTGAAAAAAATATTTTGAAAGTTTTCAACTGAAAATTAAGCTTTGAAGCAATCGCTTCAAATACATTTACTCAAAAGGATATGATAGCAAATTTTCCTTTGATTATAAAACTTTTGAAACAATTTATAAAAAAGTGGTTTTTCACTGGAAAAAATGCTCCGACTCCTTAAGGGGGTACTAGCCGGATGAGTACGAATCACTTTGGTCTTTCAATTTTGTCGATCCGATGTGTACTTAATGAGAAAAAGTGATCTGCCTTTCCCGACTTTGAACTCGCCGCCTGGCCGAACTTGTGATCAGAAATAAAAAATAATATTTCCATGGTAATTTTTTTGCCTTATTTAGTCAAATTTTCAGAGAATTCTGTGAACCGATCAGTACCCCCTTAAAGCGCCTTTAATCCCCTATGACTCCTTATAGCGACAGATTTAAAAAAACTCAAAATGCGTTCTAAGGAGGTAGGGACTGTAATAAAAATAATTAAAGACAAAAAACACTAAAAAACAACAATTTTAGTCATTGGCTTATTCTAAAAACCGGGGTTTTGATAAGTACAATGATTCCGCCACATTTATAAGCAAAATCTTATATTTTTAATAAGATGATTGATAATAGCTCATCAAAGTTTTGGGAAATAGTGTGCATGCTCTGTTTAAATTAAAATTATATTTCAAAATTATAGCCCATTCTCGATGCTTATAAATTAAATTTAAAACCCCTTTTGAAAAACTTTCTAAATTATAAAACTCTTTCAAAATCAAAATAACGTGAAATGTTGACTGATTTGGTTCTTATGTTAAAATTAACTTGTGGCCTTTTGTCACCAGGTCCCGTCGGCTGATTAAAGCGATGACATACTCTAACGAGTTAACCCGTTAAGTTCTGTGCGGTGTTATTATTTTACTAAAAAAACTCCACCTTAGACGGGCTTGCTATCCCAGAAAAACTTGGTGGATGACATACATTTATACATGATTTTTGGAATTATACAAATTAACTTTGTAAACCTTTCGGACACCGGGGACAAAGCATCGAAATCTGGGCGTATAAGTCGACAAAAGTCGATTCGATTAAGAAAGCGCATTTATTAGCAAACGTTGGTTAGATTATTTTACAAGTTTCTAGATGGATCAAAAAAATTATTTTTAGTACAAACAATAGTTATACCGTATAACTTATACGGGCAGAGGCCTCAATCTTCTGAAAGTTGTTGCCGAAAATTGGACAATTGAGAATTTCGGACAATCGGGCACTTTCAGACTTTTTGGGCCGGACCATTCCGTGAAGTTGTTCTCCAAAACCAAATTGCAAAATTTTACAAATACACAACTTTTTTGGGCGAACGTTGGGTTATTCTGTAGATAACACTCTTATCAATGTGAATTGAAGTATTTTAACGCTATTTCGTGAACAAAGGATATTATCCTATGCAGCTTTTAGATTGTGGAATTTTCACAAAAAAACACGATTTTTAGGTAAACTTCTATGTTTAACAGTGATAATGATGCAAACATTTTATTTATATGCTTTAAATTTTCAAATTTATTAGATAGGCTTCAAAACTAAAGGTTAATTTTTTTTTTGAATTTCATTATCTGATAGGTGAGCGTTTACTTATTTTCGAAGCTCTTATTGGTCAACGGCGATACGTCCTGTGCTCACATTAGTCAAACTCGAACAAATCACGAGGCCTAGAATCTGTATCTAAGATATTCCCCTTAAATAATACTGTACATACATTGTATTTGTTTTTATATGTGATGTTGGATGCACTTGATAAATTCTTGTCTTCAAATTTCATCGTATCAAATTTTAATAAGCATGAAATTATTTCCAGATATCATTTTACTGGAAATTAAAATCCGAAATGTTATTTCAAGATTTTTTATAAATATTCAAAATATTAAAAAGTTAGAAAATGCTTTTCTGATCAGTAAAACTAGGGTTTTTTCTCATGTTTGATGCACTTTAATTTGTCAAAATTGGCTGTTTGGCTTATTCCAGACAAATTGTCAAAATTTGAAGATCAGATCTTAAAGTTCCAGGAGGAGATAGATATTGCAAATAAAAATTAGATATTATAGTGATCTTAATACTATAAGTACTGGTCGCTGATTTAATTAGGCCATTGAGGCATTGAAAATGCTCAATATTAATTTGGGGTAATAGCAAATTATCCTCATCCTCGAAATAACCCCGTTGTCAACTCAAATAAAAAATCAAATAAGGTCGAGAATAACCCGTAACAGCCTAGTCCTACCGACAAAATTATAAAAATAATTTTTTGGAAATTTTTTTGAGCCTACTTTCATATTTCAAGTTTGGGGTTGAAAGCTTAAAAAGTGACCGAGTTCAGGTTTTGTTTTTTTGTGATATTTTTAGCCTTAAAAAAATGACCGGATTTTTTAATTTTTCCTAGGAGGAGATAGTTTTTCCGACAATTAATGACCAAAACATGGTGGTTTTTTCTATATTATAAAGAAAATATAGCATAATTTAAAAAACTGACCAAGATAAAGTTTGGCATACCACTTTTACAAGTTATATCGAAATTTTAGCTAATTTTGACATGAAACCTGGGAGGAGATAGTTTTACCATTTTGGCTTAGGTCCTCTTGTGTCGCTTATGTGTGAAGGATGTATGTGTATGCATACAAAAAATGAGATTTATTTCCCGCAAGCTAAAGGATAGTTCTGAAAGATGGCTTATCTGAATAGTATCCTAAACGCCCTGTATGGCTAATTTTTCATCAAGAAAATTCAATTCCAGCGACCAGTACTCCTTAAACGGAAATTTCGGTATAGTAACGTCATTTAGGCGTATTCTGATTCGTGCTAAACTATGATGGATGGCAAATTAAATACTATGGGAACCTTGTTGGTATTTAGCATTCTTAATTTAATCCAATAAATCTCGCAAACTCACAAGACGGTCAAACTTCAAAGATTAAATAGTTTCTTCGGCGAAATCTGATAGGTAGGCAAGCTAAAAGGTCATAGCGGGCAGAGGATCGGAAGTATTTTGTATATCTAGGTTTGAGGTCTAGTTTACGAATTATACAATAATTGTGTCTGTGTTTCAAGCAGGCTTCCAAAAAAGCCATCCCTTTGGCGATTTACCATCCCTATCCCCAAAGTTTCCCTATCTTTTGCTATGGAAAGGGATATAAAGGGGATAAAAGCCATCCTTTATGGAAGCCTGGTTTCAAGTATTTTCATGGTTTTCAAAAAAATCATGTTAGTTTCAAAAAAACTGACATGATTTATTCACGGAAAAAATTTCGTAGTCAAGATAAAACATATGGATTTAGTATATCCCCTTATCTTCCTAAAAGGATGTCTTTTCGGTGGTTTTCTATCCCTATCCCCAAAATCTTTATAAAAATTTCATGTGCTGCAAATATTTTAATTTCAACTTGGTCAAGAGTGCAATAAACTTTTGTACACTCATACTGTATAATTCATACAGCATGTCTTTTTGGTCCTAATCTACGTTATTTCCTAAATCTAACTTTCCGCCAATCAAAACGTTTGAGTTTAAATAAACGTTTTAGTCCGTCTGTTTTCTGCAAAAAAACATTAATTAGGTCCCAAAATAGGACATAATTTTTGTTTTAGCAAGTAGAAACTAGTAAAAAGTAGAATCTCCATTTTAAGCATTAAAACCCAGAAAATCCGCGCAAAATTCTCTCAGAAAAAAGTTTTCGATAATTGTCTTAGTTTTAAAATTCTACCGTAGTAGTGCATTTAGTTTTTTAGTTAAAATTCCTGGTTTAAGGGGGTGGTCGTCGCATTTTAAGGCGAAAACGGGGTTTTCAATGGCCAATTATCGCAAAAGTACAAACTGTTGGACAAAGT
>SCLH01001936.1:71369-97830 GCA_004367855.1 Oikopleura vanhoeffeni | reverse complement strand
AGTTGAGTTTTTTGGAAAATTATTGGATTTGGTCTCAGTATCACCAAAAAACAGTATTTTGACCCTTTTTTAGGGGTCTCAATCAAAATATATCTCCTCCCTGGATTTAAAAATTACACATTCGAAACCTACATGAATGTGCAGCTGAAGAGTTCGTGCATATTATCGAGTTGAGTTTTGTCTCAATTTCTGACTCGTTTTTCTGTAAATCGTGTTTTAAATTTCCAATAATCAAGAAATTTCGTCTTTTTTCATACGAAATATTTTTGAACTCATCAAAAAGTGCTTTCCTATCCATGTATCAAAATAAAACAAGTATCAAAATGCTTGTAATTTTCCATATTTTTATAAAAAAGGCATAAAAATAAAATTAGGAAAATTTGTTTCTAGAGCCTCATTTTGCGACGACCACCCCNCCCCTTAATAGTCAAAAACTTCACCGTGCGCAACCATACTCATGAAGTTCTGAATGTGTTGGAAATGATGACCCGCAGAGTAACACTACACTGACACTACTGTATTTTACTTCTCTTTTTGCTAAATGAGCTCTTGGCTGCCTCTTTTATTTTGAAATATTATCGAACGGAAAACTGTTTTTGTCGCGGATACGGTATCCGTATATACATAATCTCTTTTTATTGACAAAATAGGCAAGACTCAAAATAATAAGCCATTGAAAATATAGATAGATTGCTGATAAATAAATAATAGAAAAACATGTTATACATAACGGACAAGTTGTACGATGCCCTCGGTGTAATTGACTCACCCTCTCCTGAGAGGCGGAGGTTTTAAGGCGGTAACCGACGCGTTTTACTTTTTTTTTGAACATCAGCCCTGTTCTAACGGACAGCCTGACGATACTGAAATGCTGAAATATAATTGATATTTGTCTGAAATTTTCAAAAAATATATTTAAAAGTTTTTTGTATGATCGTACCGGTCGTGATACTGGTTGAAAACCCCGGTTTTTGACCAAATTCGTATCATTTTATTTAGGGATAAGATGTCAAAATTTTTCGATTATTCTAACGCCGACTATTAATGGTTATTCAGGAAGATATATAGACTTGAAAATGTAATTTTCGGTCTATTTGCTCAAAATCGACAAAAATTACATGTTAAATTGACTGTTTTCGGTGTATTAAGCATTTATTCAATTTCATTTGGAGCACTGATATCAGATTTTTATATTAAAAAAACACTTATTACAAATTATGTGCTCAAGGTTTATAAGTGGCATAGGTTTTAAAATATCTTGTTTTGTTTTCTTATGCGAGACATTCAAAGTTTCGATTTCGTCTGATACGCCAGATTTCCCAATTTTTGATCAATTTTTAATTTTTTTTTTATAAAAAACGTTTATCTTCTTATTTTTTATTATAGCTTACATAACCGGAGAACTGATGCCGTAAAAAATAATAATTCTAAAATGGCCTTCTAAAAATACAGCATAATTCCGAAAAAAAAATACTTAGAAGAAACCGCAATCAAAATTTTGAATGCCGTAAAAATTAATAATTTATCATGTAAGGATCTCGAGATATTGACCTCCATCGGTTAACCAAAATTTCTGAATTTAAGAAAATTGTGGAAATTTTTTTTTCGAAAAATTAATTTTTATACAATTTGAAATCTTGGCTACCCAATGCAAGAAAAATTATAGTTTTTGATGCAGCAGTCAAAAATACGGCATAAATAACTTTCGAAATTTCGGAAAAATTATTTGTCTGCAATGAAATCGACAACAAGATTTCGAATGCCGCAAAAATTAACTTCCTATCATGTGTAGATCTCGCGTTATAGACCTTCGTCGGTTACCTCCTTAAAAGTTTTCGCCCTGGTTGGTTACGTGGGCGTGAGGGGGGGATGAAATTGTCAAATTTATGATTCGAGACGCTTACAACACATTATGTAATCACGTTACTTCAAAATTTGAAATTATGATTCGCGGAACCAGATCCATTTTTATTATAGAGAGTACATTTAGGGCATTAATAATGCCGCATTATAAGTTCGGGTAATTCGTTCTAGTCAAAGGCCATTTAGACACTGGGGGCCAGGGGTCGGCACATGATTTGAAAATTTCTGTCCTGTCCTGTCCTGAAGCAGGCCAATTTCAAATTTATGACAATGTCAATGCGGCATTGAAACCCGGCCGGAAACATATTTTTTGTCAAGAACTATCAGTTTTATAATGTACAATGCCGCATTGTACTTTATAAAACTGATAGTTCTTGACAAAAAATATGTTTCCGGCCGGGCTCGAACCGGCGACCTTTCGCGTGTTAGGCGAACGTGATAACCACTACACTACGGAAACATATGTAATCTTGAAAACGCAACATATATGTTTGAATAAATCAAAATTCAAAAAAACTCAGGAATATAAGTTATCTGAAATAATCCGATTTTAAGCTCTCCTATAATTACGTAAATGTTTAAAACATGTTCTTAATCTAGACGAGAATTTTGATCCTGTTTGTGAGCCACTGATGGTTACAGTAATCTCAGGTGGGAACTTTTCGATTTTGAATTCGGGCTTATGTTTTGTGGTGAAGTTGAGCTTTTTATCAAAAATAATATCAGAACTATTTATGCCATAGTAACCACGAGTCACAGATTATTTAAAAAATCCGGTTGGTCTTTTAGACTTAAAATGGATTTTTCGTAAACATTTTTAATCCAAACAAAATCGCCTGTTTTGATTCAATTACATCGTAAAATAGCGTTTTGAACCATTTGGGCCATCTTTTCTCATTAGAAATACATTTTCGAGAAAATTAGATTAGAGCAAAAACAAATCTGGAAAATTTGGTAATTTTCTAAATAGAAAACTGCGGTTATTAACCGTCGGTTAACCACGGTTCTATTTTCGATAAATATTTTTTATAGGTGCGTATAATAGCGTGAATCATTTGATATCCTAGTTTTAGGAAAATTGAATTGTGGTTTTAACTCCTAGACGTTTAAAATTTTCGAAAATTATAAATCTCAAGTTAAGAGGGTGGCGCGCCATGGCGGTCGTAAATTTGGACTTTTGTACAATGAATAATGAATAAATTAAAAAAAACTATGGGATGTTTGAAATAACATGCTTGGTAAATCTTTCTTTAATCTACGAAAATAATTTTTGATGCCGATACACCACTCGGTACATTATCGCTACACCACGCCTTATCATATTTTTAAAGAAAATCTTATGTGTTCTACGGAATGAATTCATTGAAAACAATCGCTTTTCCAAGGGCTTAACAAAGCCGCATTAAAATTTTGAAAAATTTTTCCATTTCAAAATGAAACTCTTCGTCAAATACAAAAACTTCATTAGTATTATTTTTTCCAGCGCAATTGTTCAAATCTGCCTAACTTATGGGATTTACCCTCTTTAATGTCGTCAATAATTTAGTGAAAATCGGGGTTTTCATTGGCGGATTAGCGCAATATCACGCATAGACAGACCAAAAAGTATTTCCTTACGATAAATTGGAACAAAAATTTTGCACTGGGAAAAAATCGAAACTAAAGTAATATTTTTAAACGAAAAGCCTACTTCTCCGAGGTTTTTTAAAACAAAACAACGATTGTATGTTTAAATAAAGTGAAAAGTATGTGCACATCTTCCAACGGAAGCTTTCGCCAAATTGCTTTAATTTGCCTCCAGAATCATCAAAAAATCGTATTTTAAGTTTGTTTTAAAGGCCCCAAAAATCTACTCCTCTCAGGATTTTTAAGATAGGACTTAAAAAGCAATATTAATTTGCAGCCTATGACCTTGTCGAGAGCCCAACGAGAGCTTTTTTGAGATTTTTGTCTAGTTCGACCCATTATGAAATTTTGCAAAATATATGCAAAATATTTTCAAAACGATCATAAAGTGCTTTTATGACCAGATGTGATAAAAAAGACAACTTATACGCTTGTATTTTTCTATATGGACCATATAATATGGTCTATATTAAAAAAAATTCTAAATAAAATTTGTTTTTATTACCCTAAAAAATCATCATATTTTCCGGTTTTTAAATGTTAATAATTTAATCAATTGATTTACATTTTTGCGATCAAGTTCAAAGCCAGAATTTTTCGAAATTTGTTCTATACAATTCCTCAATTTAAACTTGATATATTAAATTTTTGACGCACCTCTAATTTTTGAGAAAATAACATCATGGTTTAGGTTTTCCAACGTCTTGCAACCGATTTTTATTCCAAAAAATATTTTATCTAATTACTCTGTTCAAGATTGAGAATGCCGCAGTTTTAATAGCACTTATTTTTAATCAAAATTTTACCACCAGTAGGTAATGAAAAATCCATTTAGAGATTAAAGCTATCTATCTCACGTAGTTAAGGTCCAGCAAACCTGAAAAACGTAAAAGAGAACCAATTTTTCACTAAATTGTTATCCAAAATCGACATTTTACAAACGTTCAGTGTCGAAATTCATATAATCAATTATTTTCAGAAAAATTTTGCTCTATAATTCAATAAAAAAATGCCAAATTTCAGCTAAATGTCATTTTTTGTTTAAAAAGGCATTAAAAATTAGCAATCAATAGTTAGTTCAATTTCCTAAAAACATTATGGCCATTCTCTAGCAATTGTGTTCAATTTCGATAATAATGAATTTCTTATGTATAAATTTTTAAACTGTTAGCGTTCCCAACATACTAGAGAACTAAAATCGATATTAAGAATAGGCGTGAAATTTTGAGTAAGAAATCGTGTGAGCGCTATAGTGTCTGAGATAACAATAGAGTTAGGACTCCTTACTTAGGAGTGTATGCAATTTCTACTTATACGGTCCAAAATGAATCAGCTTCTTTTCAAAGTGTTTTTTTGACAATTTTTTTTGAACAAAATATCAACAGATTCAATTTTGACTTTAATTTTTTGTTCATGACTTTGAGAGTCTGTGAGAAAAGTTTTGATATTGACCAAACATGGTTGGAAATAGAAAATACAAATACAATTTTTAAACTTGTATTTACAAATAAAACAAACTGATAGAAATTTGGGTTCACAAAATTATTTCGAAATTTCATCAAAATTCAAGTGGCATTAACACATAAGAACAACTTAACTCGACTGCAAAAAGAAATTTTGCATCCCCTAGCTCTAATTATATGACGCAATTTACATTTCGAGATTTATCCTCTTAAAAATGAATATAGACGAGATTATATACATCTAAAATGCTCCCCCAGGTGAAAGTACTTTGTAGTCAACATCACTCCTAAACCTAATCTTTTTATGTTACATTTCTGGTTAAAATATCTCATAAAGAAGTACTTTTCCACCACAAAACAGAAAATTTTCGGTATTAAAGAATTTTCCGGGTTATAGTTCAATTCAGAAAACATCGCTATAACCACAAAATACCATCTGAGAGATGGTTAAAAAATGAGTTTTGACATGGGCAGATTTAAATTTTTATGAATAAAGTACACGGATTCGCTGCTGAAAAACATAACTTAAATTGCACCCCTCAACATATTTTCAACTAAAAAATATGGAGACTTTAACCCACGTACCATCAAATTTAGACCGCAAAAACACTTTTATGTTCTGAGGAAAAATAATATGAATTACTTATGTAAATACAAAAAAATTCTAGTAATTTTGGGAAAGCTAGTGGTTCTAAAGAAACGATCCGTTTTTCTTCACCTTGAAACTCCGAAATATTTTCAAGTCCATAGTTTTTTATTTGAACAAATGTTCCTGTCTAATTCATTTTTACAAAATAGTATCATTGAATTCCGGAAAAAATTATTTTTTTGTATTTGGAAATTATACTCTTGTCGGTTTTAGCGGATTTAGAACGACAAAACGCCATTCGGTCCGACGGCACTTTAAACTCTCGGGGTATGAGCGTTAAGTTTTTAGATACAATGTATACCAATGATTGGGTTCTCTTGGGCTCTAGTTTCGTGTTTGACCCGCGCTTGGTGGATGCGAGCCCCGATAACAACGTTGACCAATCAGAGCTCCGAATATAAGGCTGATAAACTTGATTATAAAATTATTTCAAAACAATTCCGGAACTCGTTTTAACAAGATTGCCTTTTTATTTAAATATATTTTATTTCATTATAACATCATTTATTACATTATATTTATCAACGTGTCTATACTTTATTTATCATTCTCAAGATTAAACTTAATTTTTAGTTCAGAATTAAACATTAAAATCGCAGAATCTAGAGTATTTTACTAAAAATATAATTTTTAAGATGGCATATTTAGTGCAAGTTTAATAAATTAACTAAAATAATTTGAACGCTATAATTTATTTCGATGAAAAATTTGGTTTTATTAAGATTTTTTGCGTTTTGCGTCATTTTGAAGACGCAAAACATGTCAATAAACCCAATTTTTAAATTGAAATAAAATATATTATAAAATGTCTCAAAACAACCCAAAAATTGTATTTAAAAAATGGCTGAATGAATATTTGAAATTCTTCTGCTTATTGTATAAAAGTTTCTAAATGCACAATTTTTGATAATATAAAGCAAATGAGAACTTTTGAACTATATAATCATCATTTATTTTTTCACTTCATCATATTATGATGAAGTGAAAAAATAAATTCTCCCGTGTACGTCAAAAATTAAGAGATTCGTAAGAATATTCTTTTAAATTTTCTAGAATTGTTCAAAACATTTTATCATGATTTTGTGTAAGCATGGATTTCACTTTAGTACCTTCTTAAGGGGGTTGTGGGTGTTAAGAATGCATGAGTGGAACAAAATAGTTTATGTATTTTCTAGAACCCGTCAATAACAATAATTTATTCTTAAAAGTGATAGAATAATAAGTGGGTAGTATGAATGAGAATGTATGAATTGGTTCAAAGAGAACGGTTTCCGCAAAGCGTGGGCGTTCGTCTCTTTTCTGCTACGCTCAGGAAATTTACCCCTGCGGGAAATTAGTAAACAATTAAATCCTTTGTTTAACGTTTAAAACTAAGAGAAAAATTTTTTTTCAATCGAGCTTATGGTAAAATATGACAATATTTTGTAGGTTTCATGCATTTTAAATGTTTTGATTCAATTATTAAAAACGAGAATTGACCGAGCTATTCAGATTTTAAAGAGAATTTCAGCAATTTCATCTTTTTACCGTCTAGAAACGCAAAGGAGACTTTGTTTAATTTTTTTTATGGTAATTTCTTGAAGACGTTCGTACTTTGATCGAAAACTCGGTTGTTTTATTCAATTTAAAGCAAATTGATCGAGATTTTACAATTTTGTGTGAATTGAGAACAATATATTTTACCAGTTTTTCGATGCCGCACATGGTGGCCATCCTTCACACAGTAATTAAGAAAAATTTTACTTGCAGTTGACAGAGAAGGTATATTTTCCCGTTATTCTTTTCTCAGTTTATTCTTAGTCGGCCGTATCGACCCTTCCAGTCCAGCTGGAGGAGAGGGCTATTTTCCCAGCAATTCCAACATTCTACACCCACAACCCTTAAGGGGTACGATAGTGAAATGTATAAAAAGTGAAAGCATAATTATACATTTTCATTTCTTATTTTATACATTTCACTTTTAGTCAATAGAGTTGAAGAAAATGTATATAATTTGTGAAATGTATAAATATAATAATTTCCAAAAATTGTTAAATGTATAAAATTGTTGATTGGAATGGAAAATTTGGAGAAAAGTATAAATAATGAAATTGGAAAAATCTAGATTTAGAAAAAAACACAACTCATTTTTATATTATCAACGGTATTTCCTCCGTTTTGTTCCGGTGTTTAAAATGGAGATTTTGATTTAATCTGCATCAAATTAGTTCGAATTCAACTCTTTATTTCTTAATTCATGGAAACGACATTCTCAATAGTGAATAATTTAAAAACATCAAATAACTCGCCTAAATATTTTAGTGCTCAGCTATTTCACCCTCAACCTGCGTGTTTTCTCAGATTTCCTTAGTTTGGCTGAAGCAGAGAATGGATTTTTTCACGATAGTGCTTTTCTGACTATGTATGAAAACAAAAAGACCACAAAATGCTCGTATTTTTGAAATTTTCATAAAATATTCATCCTACTAAAAATTCTCTGTATAAAATTTGTTCTTGACCCCGATTAATTGACGGCAGTTGTCTTAAACAATTGACTTTACGTATGTCTGCGTTTTTCAGACAAGGATTTTCCGGTCCGTTTAAAAAAGGTTGCTATGGTCCTGTCTGAAATTCTAATTTTTTAAAAATTTCTTGTGGACATGAAATTATTCGAAAACTGATTGTGGTGTCCTTACAAATTTGTTTCGCATTTTGAAATTGCCTTGAAATTATCATTGTTGATATGCAAGATTTTATTCAGTCTAAAAATAACATATGAGTAAGAGGTTTCAAAATTTTCAATCTACTATTTACAATTGAGTCGCGCTTTCTGAACCCAAAATTGATCTGATTTTTTTATTTAAAATTTTTATACATTTAACAAAATTTATACATTTCACTTTTCACATTTCACGTTTTTTGTAATTGAGTAAATTATACATTTCACTATTTTTATACATTTGACAAAATTATATACATTTCACTTTCATACATTTCACTTTTTTATACATTTGACTATCGACCCCTTCTAAGAAGTACCTGTAATAAGACGTTACTGACTCTGAATAAGATCAAATATTGGAAATTTCACTTGAAAATGTGGTTCAGTGTCTGTGTACCCGTTGGGTACACTAAGCAAGCTCGTGCTTTCTTACCCAAATTAGTCTGAATCCAAGATACACCTAGGCAATGTTACTGAGGAGAACTGAGAATCGGGTTTCAGTAGAAAGTACTAAAGAAAATCGAAAAAAATTCCATAAGAATAAAATTTCGAATCAACCATCACAAAAATTGTTATAAAGCTTATTATAGCCTACTAAAATTATATCAGAAAAAAATCATTTAGTAGTGCAATTTTGGGGCTTTATTTTTTTTTGGTACCCATTTGAATTGAGGATCAAACGAAAAAGTTCACAATTTTATATCTATGGTTTTTTCTAAAAATATGGATTACGGACTCAGAGTACAAATCCTAAATATTTGAAAAATGCGAATCTGAGCATTTGATTGTTGATCATTTCTCAACCTGACCAATGAAATCGCCTATTCCGGAATCAGGGTTTTTTGATTGGGTGCTAATTCTGCGTTGTTTGTATCTTTCAAATAATTTGGGATTTGTACTCTGAGGCCGGTAATCCATATAGAACAATTTGAAAACAAACTGGTTGTATTTGTGTTCACATACTCATCTAGAAAATACTTTTTCATTGTTTGGAAAATATATCGTCTGTTCTTAAGCATTTTAATGAAAATTTATGGATTTTCAAGAAATTCAACAGTATCTGTTTCGGTAACAAATAAAAAAATATAGGTTTTGATAGTAACAGCTCTCCACTAAACTCATGAGCTTTGCAATCATACAGGTTTAAAATATTCACAAAAAAAATGCCAGGAAAATCGGCTTTTGCGCGAGACCCCAAAATCAGCATAAATACGTTTTTTGGCTATTTGAAGCGAATTTATTTTAAATTTTCGAAAATCATAGTAATAGACCTGCGTACGTATTTTGTCGTAATAAAAGCTACAAAAAATTTCCTACCTTCAAAACTGACGGAAGGAATAGCCTTTTGCAACAAAATATGACTTTATTGAAGCTCGTTCCTGATCGTCGATCAATCAGTGAGTTTCTATTTATGTTTAGGATGCAATATTTGTTCAAATATCCTAGCACTTGAGTACAGTGCACTATCTTTTTAACGTGGATAATTGGCCGCATTGAACAAAAGGTAGTATTTTTAAGTATGGTCACAATGTTGTAGTCCTTTAAGAATCGCCCTTCAAAAACAACAAAAATCGTGTTCCCATGAGGCGTACCCCCGTTTAACTGGACAATTTGGTCAGCAGCCATCGTCGGAAATCATTGACGATACCCGTTCAATGTTTTTGACATATTTATTAAAATCGTTAAACAAAATAAATAATCGGAGATCTGGCTAATCAGTAAACTGTAAATATCCACGCAAAGCCTCTTCGCTTTAGAGGCCGCATTATTTAAAGTAATGCAGGCCAGGTTCCAGAAAGTTTTGGCATAACATGATAGTCAAAGATAGACCGTTCCGTTTATATATGATAATCATATAGAAATATAGAATTCACCAGTTTCTTAAAATTTTTATTAGTGGTTTATAACTATCAAAATTGCGTAATTATATTGATCTAGGAAACTCATACTAAATTGTTGGCAAAAAATTTCGGTACCAAAAAATTATAATTTGGTTCGACATATGCTTATAATAGGATGTGATTAGGATAACTGCTAAATTTTTATGTACAAAAATAAAACTGTTCCGTTCCCCCTGAGTGTAACGGGAAATACGCTGTGTCGCGGCGAAAATTGCATTTTTGAATGTATCTTTAAACTTCTTTGGTCTGAAACACTAAGATAAAAAGTTTTCGACGAGGCCACAAAAATTGGAATGTCCTGAAATTCCGGAGACCCTGAAAAACTTCAGGGTGTAGTTGCCGCGAAGAATTTGTATTAATATTGCCGTTTTTGAGCATTTTCTCAGCAATACCTAATTTATTAAATAATCCAAAAATAGTGTTGAATTTGGGATCAGGTAAAGATGTAATTATTGTAAGTATCGAGCTCGATTGAACTCAAACTAATTTGATTGATATAAAATTGGTACAGCAAATACGTTTCAAGGAATCGATTGCACTTTTGAAATAAAATTTCTTAAATTGGTCCGTTAATTGTCCGGACATATATTGTTAATATAGCCACTTTTAAGCAAGATTTTTAATATCAAAAAGCTGACCTGAGCTATAATAAGAAACAGGCTATATATTACGAATTTTTTTGTGGCTGCAAAATCGAATTATAAGGTAGGTGTAAAAGATCCTTATGGCACAGAATCAAAGAACAGATAGCTCAAACTGAAGCAGAATATTGTAGTAAATAATAAATAAAATAAATTGGTCTGACATCGGACCATATTTGATTTTTTTTCTGAAGATTACTGAAATGTTTAATTACACGTTTTGTTCAATAAACTTTGGAAACTATGGCCCTAGATTCGGACCATTTTTTTAATTTATTATTCTTAATAGTTTATCCTCAGAGTCACCTGATATCTTTAAAAGCCAATTATACTCAAAAAAATGCTTGGGCCGTAAAATGTCTAATATGTGCGAGGAGGCCCCCGAATCAATATAATATTTAATTACACAATATATAGGAGGGTTTATTCAAAAAATGGTCACTTTGGTCGGCATTATTTGCAGTGTTTTAATGAAGAAAGTCGGAAAAATAATCGATTGATAATAATTAATACAATGGGACGACCAGATTTTTGAAGTCAAGACAAATTGTAGAAAATTACACGGGTAAATTGACTTTCAAGATGATTTCGGATAAAATTGGATACAAAATGGTGATAAAAGTTCATATCATTATAACCATTACATATAAATGCAGTGGTACTATTTAACGATACCTATTTTAACTGCGTGGTTTACTCTGTAACCCCTCACACCAAACCCATTCGGGACGCGAGAATCTTTTAAATACTTTAAAACGAGATAGAATAATAACTACAGACTTTTAATATCAATGTGTCATAGAGATTCGCAATTTTGTTTTCTTAGTGTGGTTTATAAAAATTTGATACGATATAGCATTTCAAAGATATTTTTCACTAACTTTTTTTTAGAGGATTTTTGCGCCTTGATTATCGGTAAAAAAATTCTAGCGTTAAATACGACACATGAAATCAAATACTGGGGTACTCAGATTTAGGAAAGTTACTTGGAGGCGCCTCACTGGTACTATTATTTTTTTTCTGGTCTCTCTATTGAGATTTTTATTTTTTCTTAATGTGCATTTCTCTATACAACTCAAAAATAAAAAAAACATTAATTGCGCGAATAATTATTTTTAGAATATTAAATCATTTTGATTTTTAGTTGATATCGATGCAAAGCGACGTAAGAGACAGCTGAAGCATATCATGCCGAGTAATCAACGCTCTCACAGCTGCACCTCCAAGACTCACTTTGTCCCTTCTTTAGTGGCTGAACATCTTGATCCAATAATTTATTTTATCTCTTAAAATAGGTGCTTACAATTTTCAAATTTATTTTCTACGCACCAGAAAAAAGAGTGTTATCATTTGTAGACTAATGGAGAGGAGATCTTTCGAATCAGAGACACAGATTCGAAAGCACAGAGTTTGAGTTATTTTATAGTAAATGTAATTATAGATTATATATATTATGCGATCACTCTGGAAAAATCGTTTTTTGAAGGAAATATAAAGTTCATTCTTTTATGGCGTTATATGTATCGAAGATATTAAACTTTTGGAGATGTTTTAATTATTCCCAATCACAGTGATGGCAGCCCCTTCCAAAGTCATAAGTCCCAAAAAAACTATTTGGGTTAAATTTCAATTTGTTCTGATTCTCACGTGCGTCGCATTTGCTCGAAGGGATACGAAAACTTGTTTTTCAGACGAATGAGATGCGCTATTCCAAATTCGAGTCACATTTCGACACTACCAGTATTTCTATTTTTAATCTTTTGTAATTCATATGTGAGTTTGCAAAAATGGGTATTGGTTTTTCGATAAAGTTCCTGAACTAACCTCTATTTCTCTTGCATTTATTGCAGCAAACAGAACTTGAAAATTTGTTAGAAAAATTGATGGCCTCCAATTAACATCTATCCGTGATCTCGGGTCATAAAAATATGAATATTCTATCAACATTAATTTTCTCCGCAAGTAACCGCTCAAGGTGGCGTCCCCGAATGGCGTTTTGGTGTGAGGGGAATTCAATGGTTTGGTTGGTGAGGGGGTGTAACTTCAGATTCGAAACCATAAATATTCGGCTTGAAAATATGTAAAAAAAAGTCCTTGGAATCAAGAAGTCTGTTTTAAAAAGCGATTATAAAAATCCGCTCTCGACTAACACCGTAATCGATTTGGTTAAGAATTTTACAGTCTTACTAAGTGTAGTTTGAAAAATTGTTAACTTGTGAGATTACTCTCAGAGAAGGACAAATTCGTTCAACCCTGTTATAATTTAGTAATGGCTAACAATATCAGCAAGTTTTGGTTTCAACTCGAATGACAATCAGAAAAACACATTTCTATAAAGCTTAAATTTATTCGTATTGGCCAATAAAACACTACCCTCTTAAATCTCTGCGCGCTTTGAACTATTAAATCAGGATCCGGATTTAAGATATCGGCATCATGTGCCCGAGTAACTTAAAATATTATTCTTTTAACAGGCAAATAAGGATTTTTAGTTACGGGGATCATATGGTATAGGCTATAGGCCTGATAGGATATGCCTATAGCTGCACCCATTAGAAAATAAGCTACATGTATAGCAGGGGTGTATAAGAGGGTTTTTAACGTTGGCCAAAAGTCGCTATCTTCACCAACGGAGTTTTTGATTCTACAACTGAGGCACTGAGAAGCACCGGGTGAAAAATCCTTTCTAATGCTTGTAAGTATGTGTGTGTCAGTTTCGGCTGAATTAAAATTCTGGCACTCTTTTTTTATGGTAATCAATATGGAAAAGTAGCTCAAGAATTATTATTTTCTTAAACCCCACTATTATTTATTATATTTCAAATATTTTACCTTTAACTCTGCATCCGACAAAACAAATCTTGAAAGTTTTTCCTGTATTCGGTCAATTTAGTCTCATGTCCAGATGTGACATAAATTATCGAGACTTTCTCTTCTAAGAATGATCCAAACAAGTGCTTAAGTATGACAAAAATATCCAGAGATTAGGACGGATCAAAAAACGTAAAATTGATACTAATACGAGTTCAATTATTTTTGTCTGAACCTAGGCCCTATCGATGAGTGGTTGTTCAATTTTAACCACTTTGAATTAGAAAATTCGATAATTTAAGGATGGTGTGAAAAAAAGCCGGTTGGATAAAGTATCATTTCGGTTACTAAAGAATTAGATAGTGCTTCTTTTTAAAAATGATGGTAAACCTAGCAGAAACAAAATGGTAAAATAATTCGAAAGTTTCTCCTTGAAATTCTTGCAATGAATCCAGTTAAGTACTGTGTATTTTTTGGTGAAAATTAGATAATGAATATTCAAAATAAATTAATGGGATGATTCAATGTTGTTTAGTCACGTAAATCAAGTTTTTGTTCAGAAATAAAACTTGCTGCAATTTTTATAACATTGCTGAAAAATTCATTAACTTGTCGAAATCTTGGATGCAACATAATCATCTCAGTGAAAAATCTTATCAGCGTCTGAGGAACAATCTTATTCCCCTCTTTTCATTATTTTTCAAAATATTGCTTCGCCTTGGAGAAAAAAATCCGCATGAAAAATTGTAAAAAAGAGCCACCGAGTTTTACGTGGTAGCCCCGAAACGCAACGCACTGAGCTCGAATGAAAAGATATTGTTAGGGTGGTGAGGGGCGTACAAGAGATTGAGGAAATGACATGTAAGGGGCGCGACTTTTTGAGGAGCATCAACGCGAGATATCACACAAGAGGTCCATTCGTTGTCATAAGTATTTAATTTTTTGGTTTAATATCAATTTTCTGGAGAACATCTCTCATTTACACTTGTATATATATAGGTCCAGCGACTCAATCATGCTTGACCGAAATTTAACTTGCGCAGAATATTTCATCGACCTAGTTTATCAAAAGTGTGAAATGTAGGGATTTGCACAAATTTCTGAAGAAAGAAACCGACCGATTAACGCGCGGTCGCCGAACGTTGTTTTTCCTGCGTGAAACAATCGGAATCCGAAAAAATTACATCATAATTTCTAACGCAAAAAACCTGTTTCGAAAATGATTGTAATAAATCGAGCTAACAAATATTAGTTTGTACTAAAAAAAACATATACAGTGGGTGAAGACAATGGGCACAGTGTATTGATATATGTCAAAAAAACAATGAAAAAATACCAGAAAACGCTTCAAAACGACAAAAAATTGAATTTCGAATATTTTTTTTTGTGTTGAGAAACTATAGTTGTGCTTTAAATTTGTCGAGGGTCTATTTATTTGCCTCTTTACTGCAATTTAAGTTTAAAGTTAAGGTAATAAATTCTCGCGAACTAACAATTTTTTGGCAAAAAATTATTCATTGCATTTGTATCTCGAGGTCTTGCGCAAAAGCATTTTATAAACGTCGCAAATCCCGTAAATCTGATCTAAAATTTTCACTCATAAAACGCGATCAGCACTAATTATCCCGAATTATTACATGAGCGAAAAAAGGTTCAAGAATACAGATTTAGAACGTTAGATATTTAAAATTTTTAAAGCTACTTAAGATCCATGGCTGCATATATGTTCCGGTGATATATTCAGTGGGGTATACAGCAGGTTGAATTCAACTAAATCAAATTTTCTCGAGCAATAGCGAATAATTATCAGAAAGCAAGGGTTTTAGGGGTATTGTAAATGTTTGTAAGCGTTCAATCATTTCTCCATCTCTATTTTCCTCATAACTCTTCCACTGCATTTTGCATTGTGTTTCAAAATGCAATCTTTTACCTTTATTTGATGTTTCCATTCTTTCGTCTTTTTCCCTTGGCAATTGGGATGCGAAAGGCTGATCTAATTGTTTTATGAAAATCGTTCAGATTAGAAGTTATATTGAATTGAAAAGAGCTGGAAAAGGTATCACAGAAATTTCAAATATTGTTTGTGCTACGAACGGTTACTACTCAGTTGCCGATCGTTGGGGAAGTTGTTCAAATATATCAATTTATACATAATCAATTAAAGAGTTTGTGGTCCGAACCAATTCAAAGTGATCAGGCGTGAGTGTCATGGTCTCCCGCTAAGCACACGTCGATAGGTTTCTTATTGATTCACGTCCTCGCAAAGTGCTAGTTCGCAAACTTGCTCTTGCTTGTTATTGTTCTGAGTTAGTGGAGTTAACGAAAAAAAAAATTAAATACTCGAATTTAAGTACGAAGGGTTCAAGTATCTGAATATATTTGATCATTCTTGGTCGTTGTCTCAGATTTCATCTGGTAAAGCAAAAGAATTAATACTGTTTTTTGATAAAATAAATACATTTTAATTGGGTCTATAACTTTGCAAACGGCATAGACATGAAAGTATTGTCATTACCTCTAGTTCAAATTTTAAAATTTTAAGATATTGTTTAAGCGAAATTAATAGTGAATCACCCCTACTGTCACATAAATCGAAACATAAGACTAGAAGTCCACCAACATAGTGAAATTGCTCGAGACACACCTTCATCTGATTGGGCGTTCAACTTCTTAATATACATTTAATTAAAGAATTGAGAAAAGCGTATTGAAGGAAAAGACCAGAAACTCTAAATTTAACTCAAAATAAAACCCTTTCACAACGTTTCGACGAAAAATTAAAGCGAGAAAAAAAAGAGATTTAATCTGAAATTTATAATTATATACGTATTTTTTGATGACGTCATGACGCGTCACTGCTTGAAGAGGAATCTAGAAAAATTTAAAGTAGAACATAAAAGTTTTTGTAGCCTTCTGCTTATAACAGTCTCCTGGAATTTTGATAGTGCACTTTTAGTTTTAAGTGAATTTTAATGATTTTCAAAAACAACAAACGGACAATCATCGGTTTTTCTCTCAACGATCGGTATTAATAAACCCTTGTTAATTGTGATCCCACAAGGCGGCAGAGCGAATTATACTTTTTTTTATGTTGCTTTAGGCCACTAATGGTTAAATTGACTTAGGATTGATATCATTGTCTCCAAAAGCGAATTAATTCGCATTGATTGTTCGCGCTAAATTACCGACAATATATGTATATCAGTTCAAAAATACAAATTTTGTTAAGCGCCATCTACACAAAAATGAACAAATCTAAACTCGAGAAAATCATCAAAAAAAGAATAATGAAGAGTGCCATATAGTCACTATACCATGTAGTGATACATGTAGTATCAGTGCGTGCATATCATTAAATCCAACGGGTTCTTTAGGAGAGAACCGTCTAAAAACTATCTATAGACTATGCAATAAAGAAATATTTTTGCCTTATCTTATAAATAATAAACTCTAAGGTTATTTTATGCAGCGGTCCAAAAGTTTCAAGCAACATTAGCATTTTTTGGCTCTCGAAATAAGTTTCAATATATCTGTGATACCTTCCTTAATCGTCGGAATCTCGCCCTCTTTTTTGGCCATGGAAATCTTCTTAAAAATTAAAACTATCTTCAATTATTTAAGGTCAAGTGACCGCAGTTAGGCAAAATATAAGAGAATCTTCCAAAGGCGTGCAAGAAAACGCGAGAATGAACGAAAAAGATGTCTTTTTCATTTTTATTCCAGCAAGATTGACGTAAAGATTCGTTTTTTGTCTCGTAACCTGTTTGAGAAAAAAACTGCTTAGTTTTTAATGTCGTTGTGGCGATTCAATATTGAATGAATTCGATAGCAGGTCTTCCTGGCTTTTAGCGACTGACGCTTTCTAATAGGTTGAAAATTGTTTGTTGGTCTTGAATGTATGAACAGATAAATTTGTTATTTATTGATGGAATTATATGATAATAAAGGTGAAAATGATGGTAAAAATCAAAATGATTGTCTATTTCTTTAATCACCCTCCGCCCTGCAAATAAAGACATGATTGTGAACGGTTCGAGTTAAATTGACCAAAATATAGATGTTTAAATCTAATTATTGAGGTGGAAATTTTAATGAGCATAATTTAAGGTTTATTTTTAAAGAAAAGTTTTATTAGTCACTAAAACAGTTACAAACAAACCGCAATGTTAAAAAAATGAAATTAAATTGAAAGAGCGTGGAGTTCCAAATGAAACCCAAACAGTTAGAAATAATTATTTTCAAGATTCAATTCTAAAGAATATAATCAACTGATTATGAAAAAATTACACAAAATGGTGCAAAACTTGAAACAAATAATTTTTCGATATGTAAAATATTAACCGCTTTGACATTTTTGTTTTCCGTAATAATTTGAGACATAACCGCTAAAGCTACAAAACTCAAAAGTTTCTGCTAAGTTACTTTTGTTCATATTGTCCAACATTTCACAAAAATCTCTAATTTCAGAATGACAATGAGAAAGTCTGTTTATTGTGAAAGCTGAGCATATCTATTTTTGCGTCAATTTTAAGTCGCAAGTAAATTTTGCTAAAATTTACAGATTGTCGAGTTTCGATAATTTAACTTCAATGCAAAACTCGTATTCCTATTATAGTCTGAGGAATCTATTTTTCCTTTCTTAGCAATTTATGTTCAGAACTTTTTTATAGGTGTTCAAAGTACAGTCTGGAGCTTTCATTTGTTATAAAAATATATTTTGAAAATTTATTTGAGCAAAAATTGCTATCCCTACTTTTAGAAGTAATATTGAGAACTTATTCTTTAATTATAATATTTGATCTACCTTGGTATATCACGAAGAATGAACATTTGTCAAAGAATAAATTCCAAGCGTTAAAAAAAAGCGGTTTAAAAAATATTTATATTTGAAAATTTTATTCTTTATTTGCTAAATTGTTTGTTATCATAAAATTAACTGTTGCAGCCGTTTTTACACCAAAACGAACGATCAGTATGACATCATTTCAGCAAGAGCGCTGATACAATCGACCACATGTGAGAATTATGATAAGTCATCTATTATGATAATATTTTATTGAAAGGGTAATTCGCTACCTCTAGTAACATGTGTATTGTACTAAGTTATATTGTACCACTCAGCTTATTAATTTTAGTGACACAATAAAGTTCCCAATATCAAGTGATTGTATCCGAAAAATGATAATCCGCAATAAAAATTGCAGGAAGGGGCTTACACACCAAAACGGTCAAATACTATGAAAAAAGTACGACCGATGTTTAACATACTTGTTTTGTGACGCTTGAACAGATAACACAATATTGTGAAAGTTTTGTATTTTTAGACAATCTGGGTAATCTGTTTCACGCTAGTTATTTCTTCGTTTTAATTCACGGAAAATTCATCTCCAGAACATAATTATCAATCAAGGGTTATGCATAAAATTCATTTATTTAAGAATGATGTAATGAACTTTATTCAGTGAGTAAACTCCGTAAAATTTTGGCACATTGTGCAAAGGATTTGATTTTACAAAACTTTAACTCTGTGGCGCACATGGAGACAATATTACTTAGTTGCCCTATTACCTTTTTCAGGAAGATAGATATTTTCTAGTTTTCGTTAGTACAGATGGTACTATTAAGGTACATGTAATGATATGCGACGAAAAATTGTGGATTATTTCCGGAGACGTAATCAATCACATTTGCAAAAACGTCAGTGTGTTGCCCATTGCCCACAATCACTGTTATAAAACATTCGCTGATATATTCCAAAAATGTCATCAAATTTTTCTGATATTTTGGTTAAACTTTATGGGGTTCAATGAACTGGTTCATTGAATCACGCGCTTTTGCGATAATAGTTACTCAGGAAAGAAGTTTTCTGACATAATATCTTTCTAACCGAAACGTATAAAGATGAGTCCTAACTGGTACACTTTTTTTGGGTTCGTGTTTTGTACCAGTCAGGGAGCGAAGACTGTAATTTTTGGAGTAAATTTCAAATTATCAATTGACAATTTTTTAATAAAAAATTTAATTAATTATGAAATTAATCTAAATATCAACGATGGTCCAACAGCGTTTACATTAATTTACAAAGTTTAAAAAGGGTCGGGAGAATCTGTCTTAAAATTGGGAAATCTCCGGTCTCTTCCTCAAACGTTTCCTGCGAAAAAAAAAGACACATACAGTATGTTTTATTTTAGCAAAAAGCGTGGCACCAAGCATATGCTACCTGTAGATTTGATCAAACAAAAAATGTGAACGTTAGCTTAAGTTTGACGCAATTGATACTGTATCAATCGTCAAAACTGTTAAGCTACGTTCAATTTTTGTTTGAATCCAGGAGTCTTACGAGTAGCCATTCAATGATACAGCGTAAAATATGTCTTTGTGACATTACTTGAGCTTTTTACAACGTGAATCAAATACTATCGCGGAGATTCTCCCAATTCGGGAAATGTTTTTTGGTGTGGCGCAGCTATTGTGCTTGGTATGACGGCCAACGAGCTGACGCGCATTGTAAACACACCACTAGGAAAACCCTGTGCTAATTGTATCTACCACTCAGAAGGCACCGCTACTTACGCGTGGAAGAATGGGGGCTCTGATTTGCTTGTCCCTTCAACATGATAGGTAAAATCAATCGGTGGTCTCTAAGTGGGCTAGTATCTAAACTGTTGTTTCACAAATTTTTCTAGAACTAAAATTAATTTAAAGAATTTAACAATTTGACTGCAAAAAATACACCTCTCTTAGCTTTCTAATGTGCGCAAAACAAATTATTAGATTACCTGGTCAATTTCAGGAAGAAAAAAGTGAGCGACCGTAAGGTTGTTGATGGCTTCCGCGGAATTTTATATTATTGAATATATCCATTATCCATAAAAGTTTCCTGATCTAGTACCATGGTAATTTACATCCTCTGAATTTATAACGTTTTCACGAAACTAACACATTGAGATAGGAATTAAGCTAATTTTTAAAGATGTACTGTGAAATACGCGAAATAATTCTTCGAAATTCTAATGGTGAGCTTTTATCTGTTACAACATCAATAAACATGATTTCCAAATTTTGGAGTAAAGATGTTTCTTTATATCAACAGAAACCGCAGGTGAGGAGATAAAACGTTGTTAGTATTTCGAAGTTGAAAAGTACATCTTGGACAAATTGAATTTTTGGAAATGTTTGGTTTCCTACTGGTTTTTTAAATTAACCACGTACCGGTTCGATTTCGATCATAAAAAATCATCGGAGATTTGAGAAGTGCACTAAACTTATGAATAATCCAATTTTTGGTTAGTAAATTCGGTCATTAAAATTCTTAATTTTGCATATTTCTTGTATAAATAGTACTCTTTACCTTAAGACAATTCAGTTAGAACAGCTTCCATGTTTTCTGCATGTTATAACACACTATGAATAGAAAGTTTAATATTTGGAATGTTGGCTCCTTCTGTGCACTGGCGCTACAATTCTTCATGGTATACTTTTTTAACAGAATTTCATTACACTAATAGTTGAAATTTGGATTATATCCCTTCTAACACCTTTTTAATTAATGAGAGATGTGGGTGAGGAGCCAATCCTAACACTGCCTAAAGACCCTCTCTAGCATCATGAGCGCGCTTTCCAGCCCACATCCTGTCAGATTAATCAAAGGGTGTTAGGGATTATATAACTTTATATAAGACGGAATGAAATTATTAAACAAGAAAAAATACTCGATACGGGGGGTCCTAGCACATATTTAGCTATTTTAGCCAAAATTTTTAATAATCGGGCTCTTGGAAAACGACTCATCCGATAAGTCTTAGATAGCTGAGCACAATCTCATTCAAATTTTTTTTTTAAAAATGGTCGAATCAGACCATAGTTTCCAATTTAACAAAAACTGATAATTATATAACATTCAGTAATCATATTAAAATCTGGGCTAAAAAAGTAGAGTAAGCTTGAGTTCCTTGAAGCCCCCGTAATCGATATACGAGAAAATTAAACTTCTTACTTAATAATTATTAAATTATTACAAAATATAATTTATAGGATAATCTTAAATGAGATTTAATTTGAGATTTCCGAAATGGCCTCAAAAGTCAAAATAGTTCCGGTTCTTAGGCCTAATGATTATGCAAACATAATTGATGTTGAAAAAGTTTGAAATTGAATTTGATATTTTTTTTTTAGCAAAAACAATTAAAAGAACTGGAAAATTTGATCTGGCGAAGATGATAGTTTTATAATCCGAAAAGATACTAGCAATGACATATATCCTTCCGAACGGAACTCCATCTCAAAAACGCTTACAATCTCTATAGCGCGGATGTTCGAATCCCACTCATGTGCCTTAGTTGATTATCTTGATATGATTATAGGCAAGGGTCTTGAATAATGGAACGGCTAAATTTTATCGATGTGTAATCACTGAGCAATCACTAAGACAATCACTTAGACAACATCAGTGCGGATGAACACGCGATATAGAGATGTAAGCGTTTTTGAGATGGAGTTCCGTTCGAAAAGGAATTAAATCATCAAACGTTAATTAATATCATCACATTGAGTGTTCTGAACCAGTTAATATCGATTTGAATTAAAATTGTATCCCTCGTACCATGAGTTAGTACATGCATATTTTTTGTTTTCTTTTTCAACCACTAACCGGTTTACGGTTGAAACTATCAATTTTATTATGTAGAATAGATTTTTGCCCAACAGATATTTGAGAATTTTATCAAAATGGAACCAATAACAACGTCATTTCATACAAACTTAACCTTTTGTCACTTTAAATTTATCTGCGGTCTACAAACTAAAAATAATAGATTTGTTTCTAGCTAATAAGTCAAAAAATTTAATGAATAATACCGTATCGAAAATAATACTTCGTAGGTCTAGAACACTTTACCTAGTTGAAACATAGAGAAAGGTGTTAAGACCTACCAAGGTATTATTATCCGTGGTGGTTTTAATAATAGAAACCATAAAACTGGTATTTTGTTAAACTATTTTCACATAAAAATTTTCCTGATTTGAATTTACTTAAAATTTTCGGGTTTTTTTTTTAATATTTTGTCAAAAATTAACTGACTAAGTAACATATCATTATGTTTATTTATACAGATCAAAAATAAATTGAGGGCCCAACAACCTCCTTAACCAGATTTAGGTAATTGCAAACCCGCCTAAAAGTTGCAAAGAGTTTATTCGTTAATTTGTGAATCAGTTGGCACAATTTTTCGCTGGTATGAAAGATACCGAATTAACCCCCGATTTTTACCTATATTTTAGTTAATAAATTCCATAAATATTGTCCAGTTCTTCTTCAATTGCTTTCTGGACATTTTTCCAAATCTGAATATTATAAGTTAGTGCTAAAATCCTCCATGAGTGAGCTGTCATCTAAGAGTTTAAAGGTTTCAAGTCTTCCTTCAATGTTCAAAAAGATAATTAAAGAAAATATCAAAGCTAGAAAACCTCGAGGTTTAAAAGTTGAGAGAAAACGCGATGACGCCATAAAGCCATTAGCGTATAGTCAAAAAAACTTCTAAAAATACGTAAATCTTGTAAATAAATTGAGAACACTTTCAAAGTAATGAAGTCAAAAATGTGCTTTAACAGCAAAAACCCCAAAATTGATCTTTAGATTTTTCGACTTTAGGTATTTGCCAAATTGATCGTTTAATGGCGGATGCAAGCTTAATGCAAATTGGAAAAAGAAGAAAAACGTGACATACTGTATATTTTTGAAAAAAAGGAAAAATTAAATTTGTTTTGGAGCAAAAATTAACATCAAAAAATAAATTTACTCTTTTTCCTTGAAGGAATTTTTTTTAGAGTAATCAACAACACGATTATTTTTTTGAAAATAAAAATTTTGGAAAAAGTTTTATTTTTTCTAAAATAATGTAAAGACGAGAAATTTTTTAGCGTCAAGGATATCCGCATAAAATAAAAATCTACTATATTTTCAAGAAATGAAATNGCAAAGCGTGGGCGTTCGTCTCTTTTCTGCTACGCTCGGAATTTTACCCTCTGCTGGGAAATTATAAACAATAAATCCTTTGTTTAACGTTTAAAACCTACAGAGAATAATTTTTTCAACGAGCTTATGGTAAAATATGACAATATTTTGTAGGTTTCATGCATTTTATGTTTTATTCAATTTTAAAACAAATTGACCGAGCTTATTCAGATTTTAAAGAGAATTTCAGAATTTCATTTTTACCGTCTAAAAACCAAAGGAGACTTTTGTTAATTTTTTTATGGTAATTATTTGAAGACGTCGTACTTTATCGAAACATCGTTGTTTTATTCAATTTAAAGCAAAATTGACGAGAATTTTACAATTTTTGTGTGAATTGAGAACATATTTTTACCAGTTTTTCGATGCCGCACTGGTGCGCATCCTTCACCAGAATTAAAAAAATTTACTTGCAGTTGACAGAGAAGGTTATATTTTCCCGTATTTTTTTCTCATTTATTCTTATCTGCCGTTATCGACCCTTCCAGTCCAGCTGGAGGAGAGGGCTATTTTCCCCAGCAATTCCAACATTCTACACCCACAACCCCTTAAGGGTCGATAGTGAAATGTATAAAAAGTGAAAAGCATAAATTATACATTTTCATTTCTTATTTTATACATTTCACTTTTAGTCAATAGAGTTGAAAATGTATAAATTTGTGAAATGTATAAATATAATAATTTCCAAAAATTGTTAAATGTATAAAATTGTGATTGGAATGGAAAATTTGGAGAAAAGTATAAAATAATCGAAATGGAAAAATCTAGATTTAGAAAAAAACACACTCATTTTTATATTATCAACGGTATTTCCTCCGGTTTTGTTCCGGTGTTTAAAATGGAAGATTTTGATTTTAATCTGCATCAAATTAGTTCGAATTCAACTCTTTATTTCTTAATTCATGGAAACGACATTTCAATAGTGAATAATTTAAAACCAATCAAATAACATCGCCTAAATATTTAGTGCTCAGCTATTTCACCCTCAACCTGCGTGTTTTCTCAGATTTCCTTAGTTTGGCTGAGCAGAGAATGATTTTTTCACGATAGTGCTTTTCTGACTATGTATGAAAACAAAAAGACCACCAAAATGCTCCTATTTTTTGAAAATTTTCATAAAATATTCATCTCTACATAAAATTTCTTTGTATAAAATTTGTTCTTGACCCCGAATTATTGACGGCAGTTGTCTTTACAATTGACTTTACAGTTGTCTGGCGTTTTTTCAGACCAGGATTTTCCGGTCGTTAAAAAAGGTTGCTATGGTCCTGTCTAAAATTCTAATTTTTTAAAAATTTCTTGTGGGACATGAAATTATTCGAAAACTGATTTGTGGTGTCCTTAAAATTTGTTTCGCATTTTGAAATGCCTTGAAATTATCAATTGTTTGATATGCAAGATTTTATTCAGTCTAAAAATACCATAGAGTAAGAGGTTTCAAAATTTTCAATCTACTATTTACAATTGAGTCGCGCTTTCTGAACCCAAATTGATCTGATTTTTTATTTAAAATTTTTATACATTTAACAAAATTATACATTTCACTTTTCACATTTCACGTTTTTTGTAATTGAGTAAAATTATACATTTCACTATTTTTATACATTTGACAAAATTTAATACATTTCACTTTTCATACATTTCACTTATACTTTATACATTTGACTATCACCCCTTCTTAAGAAGTACCTGTAAATAGATGTTACTGATCTTGAAATAAGATCAAATATTGGAATTTCACTTGAAAATGTGGTTCAGTGTCTAGTGTACCCGTTTGGGTACACTAAGCAAGCTCGTGCTTTCTGTACCCAAATTAGTCTGAATCCAAGATACACCTAGGCAATGTTAACTGAGGAGAACTGAGAAATCGGGTTTCAGTAGAAAAGTACTAAAGAAAATCGAAAAAAAATTCCAAAGAATCAAAAATTTCGAATCAACCATCACAAAAAATTGTTATAAAGCTTATTATAGCCTACGTAAATTATATCAGAAAAAAATCATTTAGTAGTCAGATTTTGGGCTTTATTTTTTTTGGTACCCATTATGAATTGAGGATCAAACGAAAAAAGTTCACAATTTTATTTTTATGGTTTTTTTCTAAAAATATGGATTACCGGACCTCAGAGTACAAATCCTAAATATTTGAAAAATGCGAAATCTGAGCATTTGATTGGTTGATCCTTTCTCAACCTGACCAATGAAATCGGCCTATTCCGGAATCAAGGGTTTTGATTGGGTGCTAATATCTTGCGTTGTTTGTATCATTCAAATATTTGGGATTTGTACTTTGAGGTTCGGTAATCCATATAGACAATTTGAAACAAACTGGTTGTATTTGTGTTCACATACTCAGTCTAGAAAATACTTTTTCATTGTTTTGAAAATATATCGTCTTGGTCTTAAGCATTTTAATGAAAATTTATGGATTTTCAGAAATTCAAAGTATCTGTTTCGGTAACAAAAAAACAAAAATATAGGTTTTGATAGTAACAGCTCTCCACTAACTCATGAGCTTTGCAATCATACAGGTTTAAAATATTCAACAAAAAAATCCAGGGAGAAATAGGCTTTTGCGCGAGACCCTCAAAATCAGCATAAAATAACGTTTTTTGGCTATTTTGAAGCGAATTTATTTTAAATTTTCGAAAATCATAGTAATAGACCTGCGTACGTATTTTGTCGTTAATAAAAGCTACAAAAAATTTTCCTACCTTCAAAACTGACGGAGGAATAGGCCTTTTGCAACAAAATATGACTTTATTTTGAAGCTCGTTCCTGATCGGTCGATCAATCA